>PVHP010002445.1:57400-83904 GCA_004024765.1 Zapus hudsonius
GTACTACTCAGTATATAGCACAGGCTTTCCTCAACTTGTGGCAATCCTCCTGCCTTTGCTGAGATCATAGATCTATGCTACCATGCCTGGATATAATTCAGCATTTTTTTTTTCACTTCCCAACAGTCACTGACCACATACAACGATCCTTGATACCACAACCAAACACTGCCCTTCAGTGCTGAAGCTACAAAATTTAACTAAAAAATTCAAATTTGTCCTTTAAAAAATTTACAACGTCACTTTTCTTAAGGTTATCTCTCCTTTCCCCTTCCTTTCTTTCGTGATGCTGTGAATTGAACCCAGGGCCTTATATTCCCTGCCACAAGGTTTTCAAACTGTGGAAAACGCTGTTTGTTACTTATGTTGAAGGTAGTGATGGTAGCTAGCAGAATGAAGTCAAGCAAGCCAGTCATAACACACGGTGCATTACCTGAGAGATACCCATGGCACTGTTACACTGATAATCCCCAAACCTGGGCTGCTGGCTTGGCGTCACTATGAGAGGAGGGTTGTGCAGGTCTGGGTATGCAGCCCTGATGGCACAACCGAAGACCTCCTGCAGGCGGCTGTTGATATTGATCATGTTCGTCTTGGGTCTCTTCCTTTCTGCCTGGAGACTCTGCAGGAGAAGAACAGGACTGTGTCAGGGAAGTGGGACACCACAAACAGAACTTCCCCAGACACTGTGAGAACCCTTCCAATATGCTGAGGAAAACCAGAAGGGAGACATTTATGGAAATACTGAGGTCTTACTCTCTATATTTGTTTTGTTGGGACAGAAGCTGCTAAAAAAGGGGGGGAGGAATGTTTTTTTCCAGCTTCTCCAAATCTCTGAGAAAAGACAGTATAAAATCGGCCCAAAATTACTTTACATCAAGTACTGGAAGTGAAAAAAAAAAAAAATCAATGAACAAAACACTAAAAGGAAGCCAGGCACAGCGGCGCATGCCTTTAATCCCAGCACACAGGAGGCAGAAGTAGGAGGATCTCCATGAATTTGAGGTGAGCTTGGGCTAGAGTGAGACCCTGCCTCGAAAAACAAAACAAACAAAAAAATCTCAAGAGAAAAAAAAGCATCATGTTGACCTCTTCAAGGCATGCAATGAAGGAAGACAGTGAGAACTGTCACTGAACCAGAAAAGCTAGTTTTGTTTTACTATAAATGTAGACTACTCATTTAAGAGAGTAGTCATCACTATCATTACACCTGTCATAGGCTGCTGGGCACACTGAGTATTTCATCCATGCCTCTATCACTACATCTGCCACCTCACATGGTATCAAGAATGCTGAGAAGTTGGGCATGCTGCCATGCCTAGAATCCTAGCACTCGGAGGCTGAGACAGGAGGATCGTTGTGAGTTCCAGGTCAGCCTGGCCTCCCTCCACCCCCCAAAAAGCTGAGTACAGTGGCACATGACTGTAGTCCCAGCAACTTGAGAGGCTGAGGTAGAAAGAATGCTTGAGCCTAGGAGTTCAGGGCCAGGCTAAACAAAATCGTGAAAAGCCAGTATCTGAGTGGGGGTGTCGCTCAGTAGCACAGCCCTTGCCTAGAATGGGAAAGCTCCGGGTTCAAGCTCCAGCACCTCACTCCCACAGAAAAGTGAACCTATGCCTTTAATAGAATGAAAATGCTGCCGGCATACTAATAGTCACAGTTAACAATCCTGCCTATCTTGAAAAACAAAACCTCACCCAAAACCAACCAACCAGAACTCAACTCCTCAAAGCTCACTGTGTAAAGTATCAATGACAGCCACAGTAAAAGCCACTGTGTGACTCTGGGCTGTGTGTATGGGGGCAGGGAGAAGGATGGGGGCCTGGCATTAAGTGCTCTACAGTCATTATCTCCACACAACAAAACTGTCACTGTTATTATCTCCACTAGTGATCAGCCTGGCAAGGAGCACAATGAAGTGACAAGTAATTCACAATCAGACATACAGGGATGCAAAGCCAAGCTCCTTGCCTGTCATACTTTATGTTCTGAGACAGACTCTCAGATTCTTACCAGTCTCAAACTCTCAGCAATCCTCCTTTAGCCTATGTGCTGAGATTATTTCATGCTGGGTTAAATTCACTAAAAAGCCCCGATTTTCTTATTTGTTTAATTTTTATTTGTTTGTTTTTAAGATAGGTTCCCATGTATCCAAGGCTGGTCTTGAACTTCTGATTCTCCTGCCTTCACCTCCCAAGTGCTGGGATTTACAGGTGTAAGCCACTATGCCTGGCCAATTTCAAATTCATCATTAATTGACTCTTCTGTGTGATAGCTTAGTCAAAAAATGGAAAGATAATGTTTTACAATATCCAAAGCAAAATAGCAATAGTATTTAAATAGTGTTTAAATATGATCTTAACTCCCAAAATTTACTATAAATCTTAATTTATTTTTAAAGGATGAAAAACTGTGTATAGTCTTTGTGTGTAGATATATATGGACACGTGTACATATACATGAAATCCACTGTATTGATTTCATGCAAAGTAACACTTGATTATAATCAATATCCTCCCCCTTTTATGAGAAAAGGTTTCATGTAACCCAGGCTGGCCTCAAACTTGTTAGCTAAACATGACCTTGGATCTCTAATCCTTGATCCTCCTGCCTCTACCTCCCAAGTACCTTTAAAAAATTATCTACTTGTTCATTTATTTGCAAGGAGAAAGACCAAGAACAGAGAGATAGACAGAGAACAGACCTGCCAGGGCATCCAGCCACTGCAAATGAACTCCAGATGCAAGCGCCACTTTGTGGGAATTGAACCTGGGTTATCTGGTTTTGCAGGCAAGCGCCTTAACTGCTGAGCCATCTCTCCAGCCTCCCAAGTGCTTTTTATTCAAAATATTCTGTTTGTTTCTGAAAGCCCAGGCTGGTCCCAATCTAAGCAATTCTCCTGCTTCAACCTCTCAGGTGCTAGGATTAAAGGTAAGGCCAGCATGTGTGGCTCCTAACAGTTTCACAGGTACAAGTCTGTTTCTCCCTCCCAATGGCAAGCTTCAGGAGGGTTAGTTCATCTGTCTGTAATGGTAAAGGCTGCACCTGGAAGGTGAGAAGACCAGTCTCAAAACATACTCTTGTCACAATTACCTCTGCTATAACTTGACATATTCATTCTGAAATCCTCACATTATGCAAAAACTTATTTAGTGAAAAACCAGGAATCACTTTCCTCTTGAGGAAAGTAATCTATGGGCTTCTGTAACACTGTCATAACAGCAATCTTAAAACCACCCTTGGAGCCGGGAGGCAGAGGTAGGAGGATTGCCATGAGTTCAAGACCACTTTGAGACTACATAGTGAATTCCAGGTAAGCCTGGACTAGAGTGAGACCCTACCTCGAAAAACAAAAAAACAAACAACAACAAAAAAAACCCACCCTAGGGAAAAACTACCAGTAGCACACAATAACGAGCATTAAGTAACTGTAAGTCTTTATCTTAAACACAGATATATAAATATAAAAATAATATAAAGCTGTGAAGTTAATGAGACAAAGGTAAACACCTAGCAGACAGACAACCATCTTCCAAGTCAGTTTGTGGCCCCAGAGAAGTCAGGGAAAGATGGCAGAGTGCCTTTTCACGTGGCTCTTATTGTTAGTTGCGTTGTGTGCCAACATGATACAGTCAACACGAAGGACAAAGTATCTGTGAACCAACCAGTGCACATTTCTCATTTGATGGATGGTATCTATACACAGATGGAAGCTTATTTGCATTAGAGTGATGAGCATTAGAATACAAAGTACTTCCTTTCATAGATATCCTCCACTGCCTTTAGCACATAGCAGGTATTTAATACTATTTTGAATTAAAACCTTACAAGTGATGTAAGCAAAGAGTGAGATTCTATAGGGAAGATTCCATGAAAAAGCGATTTCTTGAAAAAGTTATTTCAAGCAGAGCAGATCCCAAGACTTCATGAGAGTAAAGCGGGAGTCTAGGGTGAGCATAAGGAGCCAGCTTTAGTAGAAAGATGGCTGTACAGCCTGCCTGAAAGTGACACACATGAACAATTATGGGAATGAGGTAATACTCTGGGATATGTCATCAGCAAACTTGAAGAACAGGCTAAAAACATGAAGCAAGCTCTCTTATTAGCAAGATTGCTATCCACTGTTGGGCCATTAGGCTGTTAAAATCTAGGCACGGTGGCACACGCCTGTGATTCCAGCACTCAGAAGATAGAGACAGAGGATCATTCCAAGTTTGAGATAAGCCTGGTGTATATAATTTCAAGACAACCAGGGCCACATAATGAAGACAGATCATTAAATAACAGCACAAGTCTTATTTGGGGAGAAAATGTTTTGAAATATTTAGTGGAAAAACCCCAAATGATGCTATAAAATATAAAATACAAAAATAAAATTGTGAGCTGGGCGTGGTGGCGCACACCTTTAATCGTAGCACTTGGGAGGCAGAGGTACGAGGATCACCATGAGTTCAAGGCCACCCTGAGAATACATAGTGAATTCCAGGTCAGCCTGGGCTAGAGTGAAACCCTACCTAGAAAAACCAAAAAATAAATAAATAAATAAAAAATATTATGTACATGTATGAACATGGTCCATTAAAAAAGTTCAAAGGTTAAAACCCTTGGGAGGCAGAGGTAGAAGGATCCACTGTGAGTTCAAGGCCACCCTGAGACTACAGAGTGAATTCCAGGTCAGCCGGGGCTAAAGCGAGACTCTACCTCAAAAAACCAAAAAGTAAAATAAAATAAAAAAAGAAAGAAAGAGAAAGGAGCATGGGCATAAGCTGCTAAAAGAAATGAAGACATGCCTAAACTCTCCTTCAATCTTTCTTAAACTAGCTAGCAGCAGTGTGATGTAGCCCTGTAAGGGTCTTGGAAGAATAGGACAACATCAACATCTCCACGAGGGCCAACTCATCTAGTCCAAAGTTGTCTAATGAAGTTTTCCTTCCTCCTTCAAATTCTGTAGTGAACACTTCTAAAATCTTCAGCAACTAACAATTTAAAAAAGATACTCAGAGCACTCACCTTCCGAAGAATATTCAGCCGATACTTCAATTTTAAATTTTCTTCTCGTAACTTCTCCAAATCTGGAGAGGCTTCTAAATACCCACAGTTTTTCAACCGGTCGATCTCAGCAGTCAGGGACTTGATCTCTTTTTCCTATAAAAGGTAAGGCACTTTATTCAGCCCAGTGCAATAAAATATTTTTGAGATATGATAGTGTGCCAGCAACTTCCTTATTCCCTTCTCCAAAGTATGTACACAGGTGATGAGTGGGCTTTCCCTTTGAGTTGTAGGGAGACTTTGCGAACATCAGCAATTATTCTTTTTTTTTTAAAAAAATATTTTATTTATTCATTTTCAAGCAGAGAGATGAGAGAGAGAGAGAGAGAGAGAGAGAGCGAGAGCGAGCACCAGGGCCATCACCTTGTGGGTCTGGCCTATATGGGCACTGGGGAACTGAACCGGGGGTCTTAGGCACTGGAGGCAAGTACCTTAACCGCTGAGCCATCTCTCCAGCCCAGCAATTATTCTTAATAAAAACTGTGTGCATGTGAGCTAGGAAGATGGCTAGTAGAAGACTTGGTAAGAATAGAATGTGCCTTTAATCCCAGCACTCTGGAGGCAGAGGTAGGACGACTGCTTTGAGTTTGAGTCCAGCCTGGAAAACTACAAAGTGAATTCCAGATCAGCCTGGGCTAGAGTGAGACTTTACCTCAAAAAAATAAAAATTTAAATGGGTGTGGAAGGCTGGGGAAAGAGGGTTGAAAGTTCGGGGCCAATGCAGGCCACATAGCAAAACTGTTAAAACAACAAACAACAAAAAACCTACACACTCACACACAAATAGAAGCCTCATATTCTAGTTTCTTCAGCTCAGTACTGCACACTGAGGTTTTCCAAAGTGTCTATCTTCCCAAATATCATGCCTCTCTGGACTCTTAATAAAAAACATCTGAGGCTAAGAACCAGGCTCAGAAGTCAGGTACTTGCTTAGTGTGTGTGTATCCCTGGGTTACATGCCTAGTGTGACCACAACCTCCATCTTTTGTCGTATTCAAAAACACTCAAGTTTCTGCCTTTTGCCCTTTCTGGGACTAACTTCCCCATTTTTTTTTGTCCCCGTTTCCAGTGTCCCAAGCCATAAACGTGGGCTGAGAGCAATTAAAGGCTCATCTATGTAACTATCTTGTACTCTGGGATTGATGGGGGGGGCTGTCAGAGGGCAAAGTGCAGACACCTGCTTTCCAGGCACTCCTCCCCACCTGGGCATACTTGGTCGTCCATGCCTTAGGTTACTGCTTGCTTTAAAGGCCACTTATCTGATCTGATAAAGAATCCCTGTTTATGAGGAAGCCTCCTGCCTGAGAGAGGCACACCTGGACGCATCACCTGCTGGCCCACCTCCCACCCCCTAAGGAAGCTGGGGACTCACCCAGCCTCAGTACCCAGGCCGGCTGAGTGTCCAGCAGTGCCCAGGCCCACCCAATCACTGGGTGAGTGTCCACCTCGCTAAGTGAGTGTCCAGCATGCTGGGTGACTGTCCACTCGCTGGGTAAGTGTCCACCTCTCTGGGCGAGTGTCCATCATGCTGGGTGAATGTCAAGCATGCTGGGTGAGTGTACAGTATGCTGGGAGAGTGTCCACTCGCTGGGTAAGTGTCCCCTTACTGTGGGAGTGTCCCCTCGCTGGGGGAATGTCCAGCATGCTGGGTGAGTGTCCACTCGCTGAAGGAGTGTCCACCTCGCTGGGCGACTGTACACCATGCTGGGTAAGTGTCCCCTTACTGGGTGAGTGTCCACCTCGCTGGGGTGAGTGTCCACCTCGCTGGGGGAGTGTCCCCTCGCTGGGGGAATGTCCACCTCGCTGGGCGAGTGTCCACCATGCTGGGTAAGTGTCCCCTTACTGGGGGAGTGCCCACTAGCTGGGGGAGTGTCCGGCGGCGCCCAGGCCCGCCCGCCCGCCCGCAGCCTCGGGACGACGGTCGTTCCCCTCGAGGCGCAGCCCGGGCCCCGCCGAGCGCCCCCGCCGGCCTCGTCCCGGCGCCGCGCGGAGGGAGGGAGGGAGGCAGCGGCTCCAGGCCCTCCGCCCACCCCGCGACCCACCTGCTGCAGCAGCCGCGCAGAGTGCTGAGCCACCAGCCCGTCCATCCTCCCGACAGCGCCTCTCACGCCGTGGCCGGAAGCGGAAGTAGCTCGTTAAGCGGAAACGGAAATCTCTCCGAGGTCTCCGTGGTCGCCCGCCGTTCTCTGCTGCCCCCTCGCGGGACCCCGGCGACATTGCAAGGAGAACGCGAGAGAAGCCGGGCTGTCTGTATATGAAAGGGCGGCTGGTGGGAGTGGATTATGATCTTGGTATATTGTCTGTCTTTATGGAAACTGTCAATAAAAGGTTTCAAAACAGCCGGGCGTGGTGGGCACGCCTTTAATCCCAGCACTCGGGAGGCAGAGGTTGGAGGATCGCCATGAGTTCAAGGCCAGCCTGAGGCTACAGAGTGAATTCCAGGTCAGACTAGAGGGAGACCCTACCTCGAAAAACAAAACAAAAAATAAATAAAATAAAAGGTTTAAAAAAAACGATAGGCTGGGCTGGAGAGATGGCTCAGTGGTTAAGGCGCCTGCCTGCAAAACCTAACCACCGGAGTTCGATTCCCCAGTGCCCCTAGAAAGCCAGATGCACAGAGTGGCACACGTGTCTGGAGTGTGTTTGCAGCAGCTGTAGGCCCTGACGTGCCCATTCTCTCTCTACTTGTAAATAAATAAAAATATTTTAAACACACATAAAACCATAGGTGACATCAGTCCCAGAGGCCCTGAGATCTCTCCCTCCTCTAACCTGGCCAGGCTCAGCCTAGGTCTAGGATTTTTGAACCCTCGTGTATAGCAGGATTAAAGCTACCTCCCTGTCTGGACCTCTTGATCCTGGTCTCTGCACCCTCCCTCTCTCTTCCTCCCCCATCCCCTTCCTATGGTACAGTTAGGCATTGTGGTGGTTTAAATGTGAAGTGTCCTCCATAGCCTCATGTGTTTGTGATTAAGCCCAGCTGATGGAGCTTTTGGGAGGTGGAACCTCCCTGGAGGAGGTGTGTCACTGGGGGTGGACCTTGAGGTTTATAAGTCCAGCTCAATGAGTGTTCAGTTTGCTCACTCTTGCTGCTACCTCCCAGCTGATGTGACAAAATGCCTGACAGTGAATGGCACCGCAATGGTTGGGGTGTATCTGGACACATGAGTGACTAGTGGTTCATGCAGAAAGAAGGCAGCAGGGAAGGAAGAAGGAAGCAGGATGCCTTAGAGCAACCTATTTTCTCTGGAGTGATTTGACTTTGCAAAACCAGCAGTAATCCCTTTTTCTTTTTCTAAAAATATTTTTCTTTGGGCTGGAGAGATTGCACAGTGGTTAAGATGCTTGCCTGCAAAGCCTAACAATTAGAGTTCGGTTCACCAGTACCCATGTACCTTGGCACAAAGTGGCCATGCATCTGGAGTCTGTTTGCAGCAGCTGAAGGCCCTGGCGCACCCATTCTCTCTGCCTGTCTCTCTTTTATTTCTGTCTGCTTGCAAATAAATATTTTTTTAAAAAAATTAGTTACTTGTAAGGGGGAGAGAGACAGAGAGCACACAATACGAGGGCCACTTTGCCACAGCAAATGAACTCCAGATGCATGCACCACTTTGTGCACTTGGCTTTGCAAGGGTACTGAGGAACTGAAGCTATACCAGCAGGGTTTGCAAGCAACTGAGCCCACAGTAGTTGATCCTCAGTCCACAGTGATCCCTTTCTGAATGGAGCTGCCTGCTCCCCCTAATTATGTTCTATTAGGCCCCAACCCTTAACTGGGCATAGTGGTGCATCCCTGCCATGTCAGTACTTGGGAAGTTGAGGCAGGAGGATTGCCATTAGAGGCTAATCTAAGCTATTTGGTAGTTTCAGGTCAGGGTGGAGTACACTGTGAGACCCTATCTCAAAGAAACCAAATAAAATCCCCACCACCTCTTAAAGGTCTAACCTTCTAACCATGACCCTGAAGGACCAGTCAACTAGCACCTGAATGTCTAGATGATATATTCATATCCCCTCCAAATCACAGCACCTAGCTACTGACAGCCTCGGAAGCCATATGGGGGAGAGGAGCAGTTTCTATACGAGGCCAGATGGCTTTCATAAATGTGAGAAACAGCCAGCTAGGGGACACAATGGGGAACAGGGTAAGATCCTCAGTGGTGAGTGAAGTTTAGTGTCTCCTTTGAGCCCCATCCACCCCTAATGGTCTGGAGAAGGCACATGGACATTCCCCTTGGCCTTGCCATTTTGCCTGTCCCGGGCATCATTCACTTTACACTTGTGCACTGTGTCTAAGACTCAAGGTGAGGACCTGGGTAAAATGCTGGTGTCTGCATCTGTCCCAGGCTGGGTGGTGATGGCTCAACAGGTCTAGGGAGAGGTCCAAGAGTTTTTTGTTTTTGAAGTAGGGTCTCGCTCTAGCCCAGGATGACCTGGAATTCACTATGTAGTCTCAGGGTCTCAGGTTGCCCCCTTTTTTTTTTTTTTTTGAGACTAGGTTTCTCTATGTTGGCCAGGCTGGTCTTGAGCTCCTTGACTTAAAGGATACTCCTGCCTCAGGCTCCCAAGTGCAAGTGCATACCACTGTGCCTCTGTGCCTCCAGAGCCTAAAGTTTTCTTCAACTGGCTGAGGTGCTTGTGAAAAGTTCCATAAAGTAATAGATGTGAGAGCAAGAAGGGAGGGATTTTGCTGTGGCAGCAGGTGCTGACTGCTGCGAGGACCCTCTGCAAAACTCTGAGCACCAGGGACTGTGGAGCAGCAGAACGTGGGATCTACTGCAGCGGAGGCAGGACCAGGGTGGGTCAGAACTCACAGGAATAAACCAGTTCTGTTTTCAGTATCTGGGGAGGAATTCCATGGAAGGAGAGAAAGAGAACATTCAATTTCAATTGGGAATTTTTGTCTGTGTGTTTGGGACAGCTCTCATGTGGCCAAAGAGGGCCTGGATCGGATGCTCCTGCCTCTCCCTCCTAGGTGCTGGGATCAGAGGTATGTGTCCCCTGAAGTTCCCAAACAGCTGAGCAGTCCTTCATTCTTTTTGCTTGCATGAGTGAGTATATGCGTGTAATGTGCATGTGTGTGCAGTGTACGCACATGCATGGGTGTGGTTTTACAGTGCCCCATGCATTTGCCTGTGGTGCCAGAGTATAATGTTGGGTACCTAGCCCCAACATTTTTTTTGTGGCAGAGCAGGGGGCCAGTCCAAACTGGCCTGTTTATTTCCCAAGCCAAAGAAGACCCAACCCTTCTTCACCCACCCCAGAGCAATTCATGGCTGGAAGGCCACACCCCACTCCTCCAGCCTAGATGCAGCAGATAAAGTAGTGAACTCTTAGGAAACACTGCACAGGAGAGCCAGTGCTGGGGCTGAACCCAGGTAAACTGCCTTAGCCACCTGGGCACCCACCCACCCCTGAAATCTGCCATCCCACCCACCTAGTACTTCAGCTGCTCATTACAGGCATCTCGCTCTTCCTGTCTGCCCCTTCCCCACCCCTTCCTCTGAAGTGAGCCTTCCCTACCCTTCCTTCCTATCTAGATGCTAGATTTTGCCTGGCTCCAGAAATTCAGCTGAACCTAGCATGGAAATGGGGAAGCAGAAACAAGTGATATTATTCCTGATGTCTGACAATTGCATATCATGCAAACCAGGATTTAAAAAACAACCACAAGGGTGCCAGACATGGCGGCAAACACTTAATCCCAGCACTCGGGAGACAGAGGTAGGAGGATTGGATCGCAGTGAGTTCGAGGCCACCCTGAGACTACATAGTGAATTCCAGGTCAGCCTGGGCTAGAGTGAGACCCTACCTTGAAAAACCAAAAAAAAAAAAAAAAAAAAAAAAAGCAAGCCTTAACTTCACCCTCCTGTCCCAAGCTCTTTCCAGGCCTCTCTGAGGCCAAGTGCCAAGGCCAAGGGTAAAATGAACCCACACATAGGATTTTTAATCCCATTACTTTCTCCACATGCCTAGTCTTGGTTCTACTTTGGCATGAGAGGAAGACCAGGTGTCATCTCTCTGTGGCAACAGGCAGGGGCTAAAGAGATCTCTCTGTACCCACATGGGGACAGGGCTGGGTCTCAGCCCTCTGTAAGGGCCTGACAGGCAAACAGACATCTTCATGGGTTGCAACTCAGACTTAGTGCCCATCCCTTCTTTTGGAACCTGCTTAGTAGGTCAGGCTTGTAAAACGGCTTTAAATAAATCTTGCTAATGCAGATAGTACCAGATAGCAGAAACCCAGGGCCCTGCCCCTGAAAGGCCCTTTCCACCCTCAACAATCCATAGTCCAAGCTGGCAAACATATACCCTCTCCATCTTTCTCAAGCCTCGCTCACAAGGTGTTCAGGAACCAAGGCTTTTCCAGTATAACACTTGCTGCGACCCTCCCACCCTTCCCACAAAAACAAGTGCTCAGATCCAACCCCTAGAAGTCAGCCGAAGGAGCCCAGCTCAGGTCGTGGCTTTCCGGTGGGCTCCTAAGTAGGCAGAAGAGATGAGATGGCGAGTCCCAGGCCTCACGGTGAATGTATTGATGGGGCTTCCATAACGGGTGGTGCCATGAGACCTACTGCCAGTGGCAGAGAAGAAGCCGGAGTCACTGCTGCCACTGCCTCCTCCTGCCCCAGCACCTTGAACTTGGCTTCTCCTGCACCCTGCCCTCCAGCGACAGCCTGGGGTGCACATCCCCATGAGTTGACGGCTGCATCTTGGGGTCCCTTGGGTGCAGCCCGATGCAGTTGGGGGAGCTCAGGCTGCGGGGAGGTTCCCCCACCTACAGTTGCTTCTTGATCAGCGAGTGGAGCTGCAGAGAAGCGCTCCAGGCTCCCGGCCCTGGGGCGTGCACACCCCGAAAGCGTGAGAAGCCTGAGTCCAAGGGCTGCCCCAAATCTGCCAAGTTTAGCCCCAACATTCTTGCTTGTTTGTTTTCCCCGAGGTAAGGTCTCACTCTAGCCCAGGCTGACCTGAAACTCAATGTGTAGTCCCAGGCTGGCCTGGAACTCACAGAGATCCTCCTACCTCTGCCTCCGGAGTCCTGGGATTATTCTTACTGATACTGGAGCTTGTTGTTTTTCTAAGAGTCAAGGTGATTCCCTGGTCTCTGCTCCCCTTTGCATGACTAAAGTCACAGGTCCCCATGGCCACACCCAGCCGTTCATGTGGAAGCTAGATATTTGTACTTGGCAGTTTCAGGCCCTCATGCTTGTGCAGGAAGCACACCGAGAGGCTGAGCCATCTCCCTAGTCTGCTGGGTAGCCATTTTAATCCAATAAGCAAATGAACAGAGCAAGCAGAAGAAAGACCAGTTTCAAGGAATGGGGATGAATGAGAAGGAAGTGATGAGAAAGGGGAGATCCAGGGCTAGAGAGATGGCTCAGAGGTTAAATGTGCTTGTTTGCAAAGCCTGATGACCCAGGTTCAAATCCCCGGTACCCATGTAAAGCCAGATGCATAGGGTGGTGCATGTGTCTGGGGTTTATCCACAGTGTTAGGAGGCCCTGGTACACCCATACTCACTCTGCATCTCTCTCTCTCTCTCTCTCTCTCTCTCTCTCTCTCTCACACACACACACACACACACACACACACAAATAAATTAAAAAATATTTTATTCATTTTCAAGCAATGATACAGAGAGAGAGAGAGAGAGAGAGAGAGAGAGAGAGAGAGAGAGAGAGAGCCACCACCTTGTGGGTCTGGCTTATGTGAGTACTAGGGAATTGAACCCAAGGCCTTAGGCACTGGAGGCAAATGCCTTAACCTCTGAGCCATCTCTCCAGCCCTAAAATTTTGAATATTTTATTTATTCATATGAGAGAGAATAAGAGATAGAAAGAGGAAGATAGAAAGAATGGGTGTACCAGGGCCTCAAACGAACTCCAGACACACGTGTCACTTTGTGCATCTGGATTGACATGGGTACTGGGGAATTGACCTCAGGTCCTTCTGTTTTGCATGCAAACACCTTAACCACTAAGGCATCTCTTCAGCCCAAAAATATAAAAAAGAAAAAAAGAAAAAAAGAAAGAAAGAAAAAAAAGAAAGGAAGGAAAGAAGAAAGAAAGAAAGAAAGAAAGAAAGAAAGAAAGAAAGAAAGAAAGAAAAAGGAGATCCAGAAATCAGCGAATCACATAGTGAAGGATGGGAAAGAAGAGCCAAAGGAAACTTTTGAAAAGGCCACTTTATTGATCGAGGCAACCGGAAGCAGCTCCAGAGCCCTCCCCTCACCGTCAGTGGTTTCACTGGGCATCTGAGACCAGTGGTGGCCTGTTGCCAGCCCCATGCACCCATTTCAAGTCAGGCGGCCACGTAAAAACACATCACAGCTCACAGAGATTCATGGACACATCTCGTAATCCCCAACAGTTTCTTCGCATTCTTTCTTTTCTTTTTCATATTGTACAAAATAGGTTAACAAGGGATGGTTAGCTGTGCTGTGCCACTGGAGGATGTCCTTTCAGGATGACCATCCCCAGACATGACTTCTTATTGCGAGAAAACCTCTAGAAGGCGTTGTTGTACAAAAAGAAGAATCTAGACGATTTTAAGAAGAGCAGTAACTTAGCACTGCCTTAGTTCATTTAAATTTTCTTTCCCAAAAATACATTCCTAAATATACAAACTATACAATCTTGTCATTTTAATGCTGGTTTTTTTGTGTGTTTTTTTTTAATAATAACAATAAAACCCAAACTAAAAAAAAAATCTGTTATTCTTCAAAGCATTGAGAGCTCTAGGGGACCTGTGACTTGGTACCTTCATATAACACCACATAAATAACTTTAGCCACAGTTCACGTTCACAGCGTGGTCCATTGAACAAGGGAAATACTTTCTGGTGATTAGACATCGTCTGCACAGAGAGTTGGGATGTTCATCCGAGGCCGGGTGAAAAACGCCATCTTCTCCCTGAAAAAGAGAACACGTGCTTCAGGCTCACTCAAAAGATAGTCATGGACTAGAGAGATAGCTCAGCAGTTAAAGGTACTTGCTTGCAAAGCCTGACAGCCTGAGTTTGAATCCCCAGTACCCATATAAAGCCAAATACACAAAGTAGAGCATATGATTGGAGTTTGTCTGCAGTGGCAGGAGCATGACCATACTCAGAGTCTCTGTCTGCCTCTCTGTGCCAAATAAATAAAAGATATTTAAAAAAAAAGATATTTGGGCAGGAAATTTCTTTCGAGTCTGGTGGTGGGAATGAGCCCAGACTTCATAGGTGCCAAGCACATAGTGTACCACTGAGTCACAGCCCCATCATTCTTGGCTGTGCACTGTAAGAAGTCTAGCAACAGCTCTCCCTGTAACCATTAGATACCAGTTATCCAAAATACGTGGACACAGGGCATGGTGGTACATGCCTGTAGTCCCAGCTATTTGGAAGGTTCAGACAGAAAGATGGCTTTAGGCCATAATTTTGAGGTCTTGCCTCAGCAACACGGAGACCTATGTCAAAACCAAAAAACAAAGCATTGACATAGCTATATGTCCCCTGTAGGGGCACAGAGACAAAATAATGGCTGGGTGAGGACCACTGTTTTAGGGGACCCAGTAGTATGACTAGCTGCTTTCAGTTCAGAGCAGGTGCCTCTCAGATATACTTATCAATCATATCACACACAGATCTCATATATGTAATATATGAGATGCTGTATTTATAAATGTATGTGTGTGGTATACATGTGTATTATATATATACACAATTATTTCTCGTTATTTGTTATTTTGAAATAAGATCTCATGTGGCCCAGGGTAGCCTCAAATTTACTATTTGGCTGAGAATGACCTTGAACTTCTGATTCTCCTGCCTCTACCTCCCCAGTGCTAGGATCACAGGCATTTGGCACCATGCTTGGTAATCAAAGGGATCTTCTCTAGTACACACACAGATACATGTACTTTGTCTGAAAGTCATCAGAAGTCTAGATACAAGGCCCTTTCTGTGTGGGAGGCCCAAGCCAAATGCCATTTAGGGCTCTCCTTTGACATGCTCAGGCCCAGAACAGCAAGCACACAGTTCTCCAAGATCCTGGTAGGCAGCGGGCAGAGCAAGGGAGCCTGGCAAACGTTGTTCACCTAACCCCAGGCTTATTTATCATTCAGCCCATCCTCTGCTACTGCTAGTGATGAAAATGCCAGTTGGAAAGGTTGGAGCAGGTGGCTTATAAATTAAATGAGAGGATCTCACAAATTTGGTCCAGTTGTGTGGGGACTGATGATGACAGGTGGGGAAGATCACCAGGGCCTCACTCAGTGCCAGGGCAGCTTGGCAGAGGGCGAGCATCTGTCACAGTGCACACTGCAGCTCTTCAAGCGATGGGGGCAGGGCCAGGCAAAGGCAACCAGGCCTGGGGTGGGGGGCAACCAGGCCTGGGCAGTGGAAGGGCTGTTTACTTACCTGAAAGACTGCACTTCAGGAGGCTCCTTACAGCTCTGGCCTCGAAGCCTGTGCACGTCCTTGGCAGCTGCCCTCATCATCTTGTCTGTCTGCAGCTCACTCTTGCGCTCGGCGCGATCCACCTGTGGGGCAGATGAGGAGAGGCCTTGACATGGGAGAGTGCTGGGGTGCACGGGAGAATTAGTCATCAGCCATGAGAGCCCACTTCCTGCTTTATGCAGAATGACAACAGGCTGTGCTCATATCATGTATCTTTCAGGCTTGAGTTTGAGAGCCAGGGAACCAAATACCTGTGCAGGCTGGGTGTGGTGGTACACGCCTTTAGTCCCAGCACTTGGGAGGCAGAGGTAGGAGGATCATCATGAGTTCAAGGTCACTCTGAGACAAAATACTAGAGTGAGACCCTACTTCGAAAAACAAACAAACAAAAAAATCCTAAAAAAACATTTACTTGTGCAGACCTATTAGCAATGAAATGAGGTGGGCTGGTGAGACAGCTCAGCAGTTAAGGTGCTTGCCTGCAAAGCCTAAAGACCTGAGTTCAATTCCTCAGTACCCACGTAAAGCCAGATTCACAAAGTGGCAATGTGTCTGGAGTTCATTTGCAGAAGCAAGAGGCCCTGACATGTCCACCTTTGTCTTTTTTCTCTCTCTCTTTGCTTGTAAATAAGTAAATATATATATTTTATTTAAAGGAATGAGATGAAGGCTGCCTGGTGATATGTATGCTACTTAATCTAAGCCTCAGGCCAGTCACACATCTTTTATTCTTAAAAAATGTTTTTATTATATGTATTAGAGAGAGGGGGAGAGAGAATGAATGAGCACGCCAGGGCCTCTTGCTTCTGCAAAGGAACTCCAGATGCATGTGAAACTTTGTGTTTCTGGCTTTATGTGGGTACTGGGGAATCAAACATAGGCCGCAGGTTTCGCAAGTAAGGGCCTGTATCCATTGATTCATCTCCACAGCTCCAATCATGCATCTTTATAGACCAGGAAACCTAGGCTGGCCCAGAATTCTTGTTAGACCTCCTTCCTCAGTCTCTTGAGTACAGTGACCACAGACATGAGGCCACCAATTCTGGATTGTTTCTGTTTCCCTCGCCTGCCTGCCTGCCTTTCTTTCTTCCTTCCTTCCTTCCTTCCTTCCTTCCTTCCTTCCTTCCTTCTTTCCTTCCTTCCTCTCTCTTTCTCTCTCTCCTTTCCTTCCTTCCTTTCATTTGTTCTTAATTTTTTCTTTTCTTTTCGAGAGTGGGTCTCATTCTAGCTCAGGATGACTAGAACTCACTCTGTAGTCCCAGGCTAGCTTCAAACTCAGTGATCTTCCTACCTCTGCCTTCCAAGGGCTGGCTCCTATGTGCCGCCACTTTCTTTTTCTTCTTCTTTTTAAAAAAAAAAATTTATTTATTTAATTATAAGAAAGAGAGACAGTGGGAATGCTAGGGCCTCTTGCCACTCCAAATAATCCAGACACATGATTCACTTTATGCATCTGGCTTTATGTGGGTACTGAAGAATTGAACCTGGGCTGGCAGGCTTTGCAAGCAGGCACCTTAACTGCTGACCCATCTCCCCAACCCCCATTTCTGTTTTGTTTTTAAGGTAGAGCACATAGATGCTTCCCGTCTCATCTCTTTTTGCCTCGACAGGAAGAGCAGAGGCAGTTATAAGAGACAGCACTAACAGACAATAGGTGGGTTACTTTGGAGTTTGTGATGCATTTATTTCCTTCTTGTCCTGGTACTTTCCAGTGCTTTACTATCGTCCTGCTTATAAATAGGGTAGAAGTTAGAAGGAACCAGAACTCCTTACTTGCCAGCAAGTGTGAAGCTCTCACAGGGGCGCAGGCTGAGGAAGTCCTGCATGCTTTCCTGCTCTAGGCTATCACTGCCTGCACTTCATGCAAGGATTTCTGCTGTCTGAGCTTGGGGCAACAATCTAGGTAAGCTCCTCCCTACCTCCAGGGTGATCTCTAAGCCAGCTGCCTATGTGCAGAAGAAACCAGCAAAGGGCTGTCTTGCCATGGGCGGACTCTGAGAGCAGCAAGTGCTACTTACTGTAAACGAGTAAAGCATGGCCCTTGTCTACTGGCCCTTTATTGTTTGTTTCTCCATGGCAGTCTGGCACCTATGGGCTCAGAAGCATGCGAAACTTGAGTTATAACATCCAGTAATTTCATTTTAAAATATTTTATTTATTCATACAAGC
Source organism: Zapus hudsonius (assembly GCA_004024765.1). Classification (NCBI taxonomy): domain Eukaryota; kingdom Metazoa; phylum Chordata; class Mammalia; order Rodentia; family Dipodidae; genus Zapus; species Zapus hudsonius. The sequence goes on from PVHP010002445.1 coordinate 75,059, forward strand.
AGAAAGAGATAGGGAGAAGAGAGACAGACAGAATGGGCATACCAGGGCCTCCAGCCACTGCAAAGGAATACCAGATGTATGTGCCACTTTGTGCATCTGGCTTTACGTGGGTAGTGGGGAATCGAATCTCAGTTGTTAGGTTTTGCAGGCAAGCACCTTGACTGCCGAACCATCTCTACAGCTCCCATTAATAAGTTTCCATAGAGGTCATGTGACTGCTCTTTTGGCCATAAAGCCATCAGCTTTTATTTTATTATTAATATTTACTTGTTTTTGTTTTGTTTTGGTTTTGGTTTTTTGAGGTAGGGTCTCACTCTAGCCCAGGCTGACCTGGAATTCACTATGTAGTCTCAGGGTGGCCTTGAACTCACGGCAATGCTCCTACCTCTGCCTCCCGAGTGCTGGGATTAAAGGCGTGCGCCACCACGCCTGGCTAATATTTACTTATTTGACCCAGAGAGAGGTGATAAGTGTGCCAGGGCCTCTTGCCTCTGAAAAACAAACTCTAGACATATGTACCATTTTGTGAATCTGGCTGTATATGGGTACTAGAAAATCAAAGCCGGGCTGTCAGGCTTTGCAAGCAAGTGCCTTTGACGACTGAGCCATCTCTCCAGCCCCCACCCTGCTTTTACATATCCAGTGGAATTGCACCCAATATCTGGTCAGGGCTCCCAGACCCTTAGCTGCTGTGGCACTCTGGAGTTGCACATGGGTTCCTTACTACACCATACCACAGGGTGACATCTGCTAGGTGTGCAAACCCCTCTCCAATGCCCTCTTCCTGGAGAGCCCTTACAACCCCCCCTCCCAGAAAGGCTTCATGCCTTCCTGTCAAGCACAGCCCAAACTCATTGCATGCTACTGTCCCTTTGTGTCATTTTCCATGTTTAACCCAGAGTCCCTTGCACTCACTGCAGCAGGGTGCACACCCTAGGGCCCCTCATGGGTACATAGCTCTGGCTAAGCAGTGCTGGGTAACTGCTACGCTGCAGGGCAGCCTGGGGAGACACAAACAGGGCCCTAGATTTCCTCTGGTAAGTGAACTGTCCTCCTGGATGAAGTGTCCTGAGTGTGTGTGTGTGTGTGTGTGTGATAAAGGACCACATGATGGGTGAAAGACTGAACTCATACAAACACAACAATGCAGAAAAAGTCCCTGGAGCCATGCCAAGAATGGGCAAAGGGACATCTGAGTCTTAGAACACCCTCCCAGGGCCCTAAAGTGGGGTGCCAACACAGTTTCCGAGCTCACCCTCTTCTCCAGCATCCTCAGCAGCAGGCGGAAGCGCTCGTCCTCACGCAGCCACTGTGGCAGCTCCTTCTCCCCTCGGCTCTTGGCTTGCTCCAGCTGCTCCTTCAGCTCCTTGAGCGCCGAGATCTCCTGGGTCAGCTGGCTGTGCCAGGTCCTGGTCGCCTGCAGGTCCAGCTCGAGGTCCAGTGAGGTGCGGATCAGGCGCTCGGAGCGCAGGGACTTGACAGATGAAGGCTGCCAGGGTGGGAATGTGGAGGTGAGGGCTCTGCCCAGCCAGCCCACACAGCCAGGTCCTCCGAACCCCAAAGCCCTGGTTTCCCTTCATCTGCAGGCATCTTTCCCTTCCCACACCCCCTCATCAGCTCTCCTAGTCACACACCACATGCTCACTGGCGCTAGGCACTTTACTCCCATTATTCTATTGTCACAACAGCCCTACGAGGAGAGACCAACTGTTACTCTGCACAGGATGGCAGGTTGAACCAGGCTAGGAGAGGTAAAGCTGAGACCCACCCACTCCCCGAGGACAATGAGCCAGCTTCACTCTTCAGCCCCCTCAACACTTAGGTCTGCTGCCGCCCTGACCTTTCCTCTATGCATGCTGCTCCCCGTGGGAGTAGAAGAGACTCCCACGCACCTGCACTGGCCATCAGTCAGTTTTCCTTGCCCAGTACCTCTATCCACCCCCCAGAAGCCATGTCTCAACCACCACAGTCGACCTGGATAGTGTGGGGCATCAGGGCAGGAATGTGGTCTGCATTCTAGTAACTGATTCAGGGGTGAGTATATTATCTAAATCCCAGCCAAGAAGAATCCTGGCGGGGGAGGGAAAGCAATGTCACCACACAGGGTGCTAATGTAGCAAGGATAAACCTAGGCTGAGGGCGTAGCTCAGTGGTAGAGCGCTTGCCCAGCATGCATGAGGCCCGAGGTTTAGTAAATACAATAAATAAATGATAAAAGATATAGCCAGGTGTGGTGGTACACGCCTTTAATCCCAGCACTCGGGAGACAGAGGTAGGAGTTTTGTCGTGAGTTCAAGGCCACCCTGAGACTACATAGTGAATTCCAGGTCAGCCTGGGCTAGAGCGAGATTCTACCTTGAAAAACCAAATATATATATATATATATATATATATATGTAAGCCTGACACTGGGGCTAGGGAGATGGCATAGCAGTTAAAGGAACCTGCTTGCAAAGCCTGAAGACTTGAGTTCAAATCCTCAGCACCCACATAAGGCCTGATACAAGCATCTGGCAAGAGATCTTGGAGGGCCTCTATACACACACGCATGTACAAATAAAAAAATTTAAAAGCCTGGAACTCATGAAGAATGCCATCTCTATCATCATGAAGGGTGACTCTGTTTAAGGACAGGCTTCCTGGTGGGAACAGTGCCATGAGAGGGAGAATGCATCCTGATGGTCGTTTAAGCTCTTGGGTCAATCCATATTTTATAGCCTATGTTGCTGTGTTGTTTTGTTTTGAAGTGATGAGGACAGAGCCTAGGGTCTTACACATGCTAGGTAAGCATTCTGTCAACGATCTCCAGAGTTATGCTCGGGTCTTCGATGTCCCCCAGAGGCCCACAGGCTAAAGGATTAGTTACCAGCTACAATGCTACTTAAACTTGTAATCCTCCCAAGTAGAGCTGGAAACCTCCTATTTTAATTATCCTAAATATTTTGTCCCAGTGACAGAAATCTGCCAGCATGGACATTTTCATTAACTGTCATAATAAATTTTCTCTTTCACGTTTAAATTGTGTTGGAGTTGGGTTTTACTATCTATATGCAAAAAATCTAGGTTAATATAATCATTAACTTTTCTTCTGTCAAAACCCATTTTAAAAACACCAAACAAACTATGATGGAACACGCCTATAATCCTGGAATCTGGGAGGCTGAGGGAGGATTATTTCTGGGAGTTTAAGTGTAGACTGGGCACATGAGACCTGCTATAGTTACCTTGTTGCTGGCACAAAGCACCCAACCCGAAGCAGCTAATGAGAGAAAAGGATTTTTCTGGCTTGTAGTCTTGAGGGGAAGTTTCATGATCGTGGCGGGAAAAACATGGCATGAGCAGAAGCTGGATATCACCTCTGCCACAGCAAGGGGAAACAGCCTCAGGAGAGTGAGCACCCCTATAACACCCCTAAGCTCGCCCTAGTAACACACTCCTCCAACAAGGTTCAGTCTCCCTAAACTATAACCAGTTAGGTTCCAAGCATTCAGAAGACGTGAGTTTGTGGGGAGCATCTGACCCACACCCTATCTCAAAAAACCACCAACAAAAACAGTAACAAAGAAAGAATGGCTGGGCTTTTCCTAGCTGTGTTTTTTACTTGGCTGACCTTGAAGAAGGCCACCCAAGCAATCACCAACGGTGACTTCCAGGGACGGAGAGGCCTGCGGTCATAAGGAAATCAATTCTGCCTATAGCTAGAGGAATCCTAGGGGTATATCATCTTCTAGTCAGAGCTCCAGATGAGGATACAGTCAGTCAACAACTAGATCCCAGCCAGCTGAGTCCCCAAGAGATACACAGGTACCCTAGGCCCCATTCCTGACCCACAGAAACGAAGGTCATGATATGTATTATGGTGAGCTGCTTAGTATAATTTGCTATACAGTCGCAGGAAACAGTGATGATAAAGGGATTTGAGCTATGGTGCAAAAACAGGGCTGTGAGACGAGCCTCCCTTTGCAAGGCTGACAGCTGCAACGTCAGACTATGAAACAGCTCCATGCAGAAATTCTAAAATGCCCTTCCCTGGTGAATGTTGACCTGTGCTTATAAATGAGCAGGGCTGAGCAAACCCAGCTGAGCAATCGGGGCAGGTTCAGCAGTACACTGGGAGCACTTGGGTTCCTCACTACACCATACCACTGGGTGACATCGGCTAGGTGCATCCCATCAAGGGGGCCTTAGAAAACCTGCATGAGGGGAAGAGGAGCCATGTAAGGAGGGTCTTTGCAATCTGTCTCAGGAGGAATCCTGGGAAACGCAGGGCCAGCAAGGAGGAGTTTCAGTAGGAGTGGATCATCACTAGGAGCTTAAAGTGTAGCTTCCAGGGTCCCATCCTGGTTGTTGGTTCAAACTGTGAGTGTGGCTTAGTATGCACACTGTCAACAAGCCCCCCAGGTGACTCCCAGTGTTCCAGAAAGTCCCAAGCAGTACCAGCCACTTCTGAAGATGGGGCAGGGGACCCAGACTGGACAGCTACCATGCCCACATTCTCCACCAGGCAGCACCCTCTCCTTCCCTGTGCACACTCTCCTGCACTGCACAGCTCATCGCTCTCCCTGGTGACTCTGTGGCCTTACTGGGCCTAGGTAAGGTCTTAGTGTGAGGTGAAAGATCAGCTCCTTTTGTAACCTTTGGCAGTGCTAGGCTTGAATATAGGTAGGCCAGGCATGATGGAGGGTGAGCAGATTTGACTGACCAGACACCTGAGAAGGGGCTGCTGCCTCTCTGATCCCTACCCCACCTTGATCCTTCAGCCAGACTCTTTAAGGAAAGCATGACCCCTCAGGGTAACACACTGTGGAACCTTCCGTGTATTTCAAACTGCTCTGACACTAGGTAGGTGCTGAGCATGCTCCCATTCAGTCATGCGTTCCAACTGGTGACATTTGGGCTGGTTAATTCTTACTGACAGATTTCCACCAGAAAGGTCAGGGCTAAGTTTGCACTTTCTGTCATTATCAAAAGGTTACATTGGCCCTTTGGGCTCTTGCCTGGTCTCACCTCACACCTTGGAGCTCACAAACTCCTGATGGCAAATAGCATTACCCTTCAAGAGCCACTGTTCTTCCAAGCAGAGGCTGAATAGACATCAGGGATGGTTTGTGAGGGACACCGACTGTCCAGAAATGGAGGCTCAGGCACACAAATGGCTTCCAGGCAACTCTCTTACCCGCTTCATCCGGACACTGCGCCGCTCCAAGGAATTTCGAACAAAAGGTGGCTTCTTGGACAGAGTGGAGCTGTCACTGTCACTGCGATTCAGCTGTGAGAAAAATGCCAAGGGAAGTCAGGCATGGTATAAAAAAAAGGGGGGGGGGCATTTTGGAAGGTGTAGTAGGACCAGGAAGGAGTTCACCTTCTCTCAGTCAGCCCAGTCCTCACTCTCTGTGCAAACATTGAGGTTCCCTGTTCTGAACTCGCTTTTCATTCACCCACTAAAGATGTACCAGGCTCGCGTGGGAGATGGGGCACCCCATTGCATCCTCACTAACTCACAAGAAGCATCACTCTGGTGGTTTGAATGAAATGTCTTCCATAGGCTCATGCATTTTAAATACTTGGTCCCCAGCTGGTGGCAACTGGGGAGAGTTGTGGAGCACTCAGAAATTTGACTAATGTAGACAGAGTGTAATGGGAATGGCTTCACCAGCTAGGGCAGATTCACATGAGTAGACTGGCTGCATGTGGTAGCAGAAGGGAGGTGTTGCGGTCAACTTTCTAGTTGCTGCACAGAAAGAACCCAAACAAAAGTGGCTTGTGGAGGAATGGGTTTATTTGGCTTACGGACTCGAGGGGAGACTCCATCCTGGTAGGGAAAATGATGGCATGAGCAGAGGGGCGGACATCACCTCTGCCACAGCACTGCAAACAGCGGCAGGAAGGTGTGCCAAATACTGGCAAGGGGAAGCTGGCTTATAACCCCAAAAGCCTGCCCCCAACAACACAGCTCTAGCCAGGTTGTAATTCCCAAACTGCCATCATCTGAGGATAGATTACCCAGAACACATTCATTTGTTTGTGGGGGACACCTGGATCAAACCATGACAGGAGGCCTTACACTCTTTTGTTTCAATTCAAGGTGGGGTTTGTAGAATGCGTCATGATCACCAGAAAAAGCTCCAGGACAATTGATTTTAACCCTCTTTATGTGTTAATGATGAAGTTATAAAAAAGCCAAAAAAGGTATATATGCTCTTGAATTTCACTTCACTTCCTTATTTTGTTTTGTTCTATTATTTTGAGACAAGGGCTCATGTAGTCCAGAAGAACCTTGAACTTGCTGTGCAGCTGAGGCTGGCCTTGAACTTCTGGCCCTTCAGACTGTACCTCCCAAGTGCTGAGATTACACATCTGTACCCACCATGCCAGGCTGGAACTTCACTTCCTCTTATTTCCTGATATTTTAATAGATTTAATCTCACACATGGCAGAGACTATCATTGCTTCATTACCACATCCATTTAACAAGTAGAGAAAGTGAGGCAGAGAGAAGGACAGACAGTAAATTAGTCACAAGAAGCATTAGGCCCAGTGGCCCTGGCTGAGATCATCTCAGCGGGTCGGGAGACTAAGATAAGAGAATCATAAGTTGGACTACAAAGTGAGTCCTTATCTTGAAATGAAAGGTAAAAATAAAAAGGCCTGGGGGGGATAGCTTGGTGGCAGGTCACATGCCTAGCATGCATGAGGCTCTGGGTTCAAGCTCTAGCATTGCAAAATAATCCCCATGAGTAAATAAAGGCACAGGAGTTTGTGCAGGAGAAAGAACTTTGGAAAACCATGTCCTTTTGGTCAAACATACAGTATTGTAGTTCACTGACCCTGCCTCATGGACTTAAAAGTTCAGTGGTAGGAGCCTGAGGAGATGGCTTAGCAGGTAGATGCACTTACTATACATGTCGGAAGACCTATGTTTGATTCCCCAACAGCCATGTAGAAAGTCAAGCATGGCCTGCAGATACCAGTAATCTCAGCACTGAGGGGATAGACCAATGGAGTTCACAGGTCAGGCAGTATAACTGAAAATAGTATGAGCTCCAGGCTCAGTGAAAGGCTCTATCTCAGGGCTTTTCCCCTCTGGCCTCCCTCATGGAAGGAGCTCTCTGGTCTTTTTCCTCTTCTCTTAATCTAATAAAGTCTCTAAATCTTAAAAAAAGACTCTCTCAAGGAAATAAAGCAGTGACAGTGAGTGATAGCGGACACCCAACGTCCTTTGGTCTCTGCACATGCGTGCAATCATACACTGAGCTTTCTATTTGGGCTACGTAGCTGAGGCTAGCCCTAAACTTCTAACCTTCTTGCCTCTACCTCGGGAGTGCTGGGATTATAGGCATATGAAGAGCTATGGATCAGACCCACACCTTTGTGTATGCTAGACAAGCACTCTACCAACTGTGTCCAGCCAACTGTTTTGTTTTAATTTTTAGTGTGTGTGTGTGTGTATGGGGTCTTGGTCCTTGCTTCAGACAGGGTCTCTCATATTGTTTACCACTGGGAAGGCAAGATTATCTGGCCTGTGAGCTTCAAGATACTCCTGACTCTTTTGCTCACTGGGATTACAGATGCAAGCACCACTTTGTGCCTGCTTTACGTGGGTGCTGGGGATCTGAACTCCAGTTGGCAGGCATGTGGAGTTAAGAACCTTTAATCACTAAGCCATCTCCCTTGGTTTCCTTTTTCAGATAAGACTTCATTATATAATAGCCCAGACTGGTCTCAAACTCACAGCAATCCTCCTGCCTCAGCCTTTTAATTATAGGTGAGTCATTATAGCAAGCTGGAATACTTGATTTTTGTGTGGTATCCAACTACATATACATATACACACATATACATATATATATTGTGCATATGCTTATAGCATGCATGTGTGTGTGTGCACTTATGTGTGTGGGTCCTTGTGGTGTATGCCAGTGCATGTGGAGGCCAGAGGCTGGCATCAGACAGGACCTGTCACTGAACTCACACTCTCACTGAAGCTCACAGATGAAGCAAGACTAGCTGGCCAGCAAACCCCAGGGTCCTCATGTCTCTGCTTCGCTAGTACTGGGATTATAAGAGTACACCACTGTACCTGGATTTGTTTGTTTGTTTGGTTGGTTTTTCGAGGAAGTGTCTCGCTCTAGCCCAGGCTGACTTAGAATTCACTATGTAGTCTCAGGCTGGCCTTGAACTCAAGGCAATCCCCTTACCTCTGCCTCCTGAGTTCTGGGATTAAAGGTGTGCATCACCACAGCTGGCTAGCAGCTGGTTTCTACGTGAGTGCTGGCAGTCTTAGTTTAGGTCTTTATGTTTGCACAAGAAGCACTTCCCCATGACTGAGCCATCTCTCCAGTCCCCAGTAGTTACTCAAAACCAAAGTTACCAGGAACATTTTGCAATGGTGACAGTGAGTCTTTACATAGGGCCCTTTAAATGTAATTAACCAGAGAACAAATCAAATGCAGAGGAAGCTATTGGATAAACAGCATTCCAGAAGGAAAAGAACAGGACAGTGTTCCACCTCTAGCATGCCTGGCTTGGCCTCTTAGATTCATAACTCCTGGTATGTAATAACTTCTTCCAGTACCTTTTGTCTGTTAAATAACATACTTTCTAAAAGTACATATAAAGACAAGGGAAGAATATTTAAACAGTGAATGGAAGTTATTACTGTTGACATTTTGGTATATAATGTTAGGGGGATTTTTTTTGCATGAATTTTCTTACCTTTGAATTTTTTAATCAGAAGTGAAGCCATCTCATTGGGTGTTAACTATACAATGTTTCATGACATGTTATTTGTCACTCAATACATCAATCAATTAATCGTTCGATAAAAAAAACTAAGGGTTGAGAGA
>PVHP010002446.1:9011-24476 GCA_004024765.1 Zapus hudsonius
GGGCCTTAGGCACTGGAGGCAAGTGCCTTAACCGCTGAGCCATCTCTCCAGCCCCACAAATGTGAATCTTGAAGGAGAAAGAATTAGCTGTGTTGGGAAGGGATGAAAATGAAGCGTCTTTTGTTTAGATAGAGTAGGCTACCAAAAAACCCAAAGATAAATCTTTTAGGGATGGTAAGGTGTTAGTTAGTTCGGTGAGACTGGAGCATTAGGCCTCTGTAGTGGGGTGGCAGGAGAGAAAGCAAATTCTTGGACTTTCAAATAAGTTTCTAGAAAAAGAGTGAACTTAAACTCTATTTAACTATTGCTCCCAAGTAAAACATTTGTAGGGCCAGCTTACACCCCCTTTTATTTACCTGCTAGCAGAAGAACCTCATGAGTATAAAGAATTGAATCTACCTATGACCCGTCCCATCAAGTGAATCCCTCAGCACATAAGTGAGCCAAAAGACAATCACTAATTTTAAGTAGGGAGAGAGCCATATTCACATTTTAGAAAAATCTTAGCAGTGGAAATGGTGAAAAGTGGGGTGAATGAAAGAAAGAACGTAGTTAGAAAGGTTTTGCAGAAATATATTTCAAAAGATGCAGGCAATAACTTGAAGTAAGGCAATGACAGCATAGATTGAAAGGAGGTAACTGATTGAAGAAGTTCAAATGTAAGTTAATAGGACTTCTTCAGTTAAATATGAATGAAAGAAAGACAAGAATTCAGAGACTTACACTGATGATACATGGGAGATTTCCTGTCATGTGAGCTTGGTACACAGTATGCACTCAAATCAGGGTGTGTATTTATGAGCATGAGACTACCAACTGCAGTATTCTTTTGTATGTGTCATATGTGTATGTGTGTGAGATAAGCTTATGGGTGTGTGTGTATGTACATGCATCAGGTGTCCTTTTTCTGGAATACAGGATGTCTCATTGGCTTAGCACTCGGCCAGCAAGCTCCAGGATTTTACCTATCTCCATATGTCCAGTGCTAGAATTACAAGCACGTGCCATGCCTGGCTTTTTTTTTTTTTTTTTTTTAAAAAAGCATGTGTTCTAGAGATCAAACTCTAGTATTCATCTTGCACAGCAAGCATTTATACCAACTGAACTATATCTCCTCAGCCCCTGTATTCTTTTGGTTTTTCAAGGTAGGGTCTCACTCTAGCCCAGGCTTTCCTGGAATTACTATGTAGTCTCAGGATGGCCTCGAATTTATGGTGATCCTCCTACCTCTGCCTCCAAAGTACTGGGATTAAAGACGTATGCCACCATGCCCTGCTGTATTCTTTTTTTAATTTGAAAGTTCATTTTAGTCTGGACTGATAACCATCTTTAATGGTTAAAAAAACATGTGATCAAATTTTAAGTGTGTAGTATAGTTTTTAACTACATGAACAGCAGATCTGTAGAATTTTTTTCATCGTATATGACTAAAATTCTATGCTCATTGAACAGCAACTCCCCATTTTTCTCCAAACTCATGGCTAGTGTTTCCTATAAGTTTGGAGAAAATAGAATAGAAATAGAATTCTATTTTCTGCTTTTAAATTTTGATCATTTTAGATAGCTAAAGTAATTATGGAGTTATATAAAATTTGTCCTTCTGTCACTATTTCATTTAGTGTAAGGTTCACCCTTATAGTATATAATTAGATTTCCTTCCTTTTCCAGTGTGTTTGTGTGTTTATACCACTTTTCAGGAGGGAGGGTATGGTCCAGGCTGATCTCAACCTCAAGAGTAATCCTCTTTCTCACCAACAGTGCAATTCTGATTTCTTGAATGTGTCTCAGTACTAGTTATTTTCTACTTTCTTTTGGTTTATATAATGGACATGCTGATGAGTATGAAGTAATATCTTATAATTTAGATTGGTGTTTCTCAGGCGAATAGTGATTTGAACAACTTGGTTGTCATGTTTGGAGAAATGTCTATTCAAGTCTTTTGCTCCTCCCCATTGTGTGTATATGTGTGAATATGGTAACTGAGGGTGATCCTCCTGCTTCCACCTTTTGATTTTGTTTATTTGTTTTGTTTGTTTGTTTTTGTTTTTTGAGGTACATCTTGTTCTAGCCCAGGCTGACCTGGAATTCACTATGTAGTCTCAGGCTGGCCTCATACTCACAGGGATCCTCCTACCTCTGCCTCCTGAGTGCTGGGTTTACAGGCATGAACCACCATGCCTGGCTGTTTGGGTTTTTTAAAAATAATTTTATTTACTTATTTGAGAAAGAGGAAGATACAGATGGAGAGTATGGGCATGCCAGGGCCTCTTGCCACAGCAAACGAACTCCAGACACATGTGCCACTTTGTGCATCTGGCTTTCTGTGGGTACTGGGGAATTGAACCCAGGCAATCAGGTTTTTCAAACAAGCATCTTTAACCACTGAGTCATCTCTCCAGCCCTCTTTAGAATTTTCTGCATGTGTTGCGGTCAGTTTTGTAGTTGCTGCACAGAAAAAACCCAAACAAAAATGGCTTGTGGAGGAATGGGTTTATTAGGCTTAAGGACTCGAGGGGAGACTCCATCCTGGCAGGGAAAATGATGGCATGAGCAGAGGGGTGGACATCACCTCCGCCACAGCACTAAAAACAGCGGCAGGAAGGCGTGCCTAACACTGGCAAGGGGAAGTTGGCTTATAACCCCCAAAAACCCGCCCCCCAACAACACAGCTCCATTGAGGTTGCAAAACCCAAACTGCCATCAGCTGAGGATCAATTACCCAGAACACATTCATTTGTTTGTGGGGGACACCTGGATCAAACCATGACAGTCCGCCCCTGGCCCCCACAAACTAATAATCATACATGATATAAATACAATGTGTTCAGCTCAACTCTTAACTTCCCACAGCTTTCAACTGAGCCATAATACTAAAAATAAACCTGTAATGGTACAGAACATTCACACTGCAAAACATGAGGCACAGCAAAAACAGAATGAACCAATACAAGATTTGAAACAAGCAGGGCACCATCAATCTCTAACTCCACATTCAATGATTCTAACCAATAACAAGTCTCTTGGAGATTCAATTCTGCCCCTCCAGCTCGGCTACTCACAGTCCAGGAAAACTTCATCTGGTGCTGGCAGCTCACCTTGGCACCCATCCATAGTCCTGGAATTCTTTGGGTCTCCATTGCAACCCACAGTTCATCCTCATGGCTTCATCGGGCACCATGTAGGCAACCTAGCACACCTGCTTCACATGCCGATGGCCATTTTTCAAAAACAGCTATGTTGCAAATCCAATGACCCTCTCTTCTTGCATTTGTTATACTTCACAGAACCAGGTGGGCTACCAGTTTGTTAATCCAGGGGGGAACAAAGCATTCCGGCCCCTTCAAAGAATCTGCATTCTTCCTGTTGTTTCACTGCAGACCAGCTGGCCCAATCTCAATGGTTGTAATCTCTCAAACAATTGCAGGTGAATGGGCAGCAGTTTCCACCCAAAGATCTTTCTTTCTGTGCCATCTTCATCTGCTCACACCAGTCCATCTTCACGTAAAACAACTCTGCACAGGTTCCCAGGACACAGGCAGGCAGAATGCAGCAAGCCTCTCACACAAACTGCTTCTGGCACAGTCCTGACAAAGTTCTTTCACCCCTTGTAAGCCAAACCTCACAGTCCATAGTTCTTACTGCATTCAGGTCTTTTCATTCTGACCAGAATGCTCCATGAAGCTGTACTTATAGCACTGCAAGGTGTCTTTTAGGACGAGATTTCAAATCCTCCCATATTCCTCCTGCAGATCACTTCCAAAGGCCAAAGCCACAAGATCAGGGTTCTAGCAGCAACAGATGACCCCACATTCTGGTACCAAAACTGTTGCAGTCAGCTTTGTAGTGGCTGTGCAGAAAGAACCCAAACAAAAATGGCTTGTGGAGGAATGGGTTTATTAGGCTTAAGGACTCGAGGGGAGACTCCATCCTGGCAGGGAAAACGATGGCAGGAGCAGAGGGGTGGATATCACCTCCGCCACAGCACTGAAAACAGCGGCAGGAAGATGTGCCAGACACTGGCAAGGGGAAGCTGACTTATAACCCCCTAAAGCCTGCCCCCAACAACACAGCTCCATTGAGGTTGCAAAACCCAAACTGCCATCAGCTGAGGATCAATTACCCAAAACACATTCATTTGTTTGTGGGGAACACCTGGATCAAACCATGACAACATGTAATTTCAGATCATGTTGAATAAAGATGATTTTTCTTTCTCTCTACTTTAGATACCTTGTATTTCTTTTTCTTGACTGTTCAGGTGTAAAGGGAGGAGAGTGGACTAGGAAGATGGCTCAGCAGTTAAACATGCTTGTTGCAAAGCTAGTGGCACTGGGTTTAGTTCCATAGCCACCCATGTAAAGGTGGATGACTTTTCATTTGCAGCAGCAAGAGAACATGGTATGCCCATATACACATGAACCCATGCATGCACATGCAGACAAATAAGTAAAATGAATAAAAATTTTTTAAAAATTCTATTGCTCAGGCTAGGATTTCCTATATATGTTGTGGTAATAGAAATGGTGAGAATGGTCACTTTTACCTTGTTCTTGATTTCAGAGGAAAATCTTTTGGTTTTCAGCATGCTAATAGGCATGGCTTTTCACACATTACTCTCCTCATTCTTTTTATATTTAGTTCCAGTAGTAAGGTTTTCTACTGGGAAGAGTTCTTAAATATTTTTTCAATGAAAAAAATTCTAGTAGTACCTGACACTTTAAGACTTTTAAAAATATTATTTATTTATTTACCTGGGCGTGGTGGTACATGCCTTTAATCCCAGTACTTGGGAGGCAGAGGTAGGAGGAGCACCATGAGTTAGAGGCCACCCTGAGACTACATAGTGAATTCCAAGTCAGCCTAGGCTAGAGCAAGACCCTACCTCAAAAAACAAAAACAAAAAAAAAAGTTCTCTGGCACCTCCTCCTTAGCACTTAATTCCCCTTCTCTGTGTTGAGTGTGGCCAGTTAGGCTTTAGTCTAGGTTAGAGTCTTTATTGAAGTTTATTTATTTTATATAGAGAGCACTGGGCTGGATACTAGCATAGTTCATTTTCTTCCTCAAACATCTGCGCAGATTTGTGCCCACTGTGTGACCTTGTACATGTCAGCTCACTTATGTGACATGCAGTTTTCTAAAGTTTTATTGAATAGGGTTAGTGAATGTCTTTCTTAAAAAAATATCTTTGTGAAAGTACATGCTAATAATAAATGAACATTTATTTACTCATTATCTCTATTAAATACTCCTTTTTTCTAGATCCTATAATGGATTTAGGTCTTAGAGAGGACATTTTTTAGGTAGGTTACTATAAATGCTATGTAACAATGACAGCCCAGCACGGTGACATTTACCTATATTCTCAGCAATTTGGAAGGCTGAGGAAGAAGGATTGCTTGGACCCAGGCAAGGTACCATAATACAATCCTATCTCAAAATTTAAAAACAAGGTTTGGAGAGAATGGCTCAGCAGTTAAGACACTTACTTGGCCTGCAAACCCTAACAACATGGATTCAATTCCCTAATACCCACATAGAGCCAGATGAACAAAGTGTTCCATGCATCTGGAATTTGTTTGCAGTGGCTGAAGGCCCTAGCACGCTCATTCATTCATTCTCTCTCTCTCTCTCTCTCTCTCTCTCTCTCTCTCTCTCTCTCTCTCTCTCTCTCTCTCCACAAAAAAAACATATTTTTTTTTTTTTTTTTTTTTTTTTTTTTTTTTTTTTTTTTTTTTTTTTTTTTTTTGGTTTTTTGAGGTAGGGTCTCGCTCTAGTCCAGGCTGACCTGGAATTCACTATGTAGTCTCAGGGTGGCCTTGAACTCACGGCAATCCTCCTACCTCTTCCTCCAGAGTGCTGGGATTAAAGGCGTGTGCCACCATGCCTAATAAAATCTTTTTTAAAATTAAAAAAAAAACAGAATAACTCACTATCTGTGCTTCCATAATTGTTACTTTGTGCTGAGCTATTTTCTATGTGTGTGATATAATTAGTTAGTTGAATCATCACAGGAATCCAAGGAGATAGGGCTATTCTTTCTACCATACCAATGAAGAAACTTAGATTTAAATAGCTAAGCAACTCACCAGAATTACACTACTAAAAATGACAGAACCTGGATGTAAACAAGGTAATCTGGTTCCAGAATTACACTTCGACCACTATGCTTTTCCTTCTAAGAGTACACAGAATTATGAGTGGATAAAGGGCAAGTAGAAACTGGGGAGATGGTTCAGCAGGGAAGAGAGCTTGCTGCACAAGCATGATCACCATGTTGTATCAGGCTTTGCTTCTCTGTAACCCCAGCACTGAAAGTAAGGGTCAGGAGAATCACTGGGACTTTCTGGTCAGTTAGTTTAACCCAAAAACAGGGAACTCCAGGCTCACTGAGAGACTCTGATTCAGGAAAATTAAATTAGAAGAGTAATAGAGGGCACCAGACCTCTTCCTCACCTCTAGAAGCATACACACAGGGCATGCACATCTGCACACACATGCATACACAACATATACTACACACACCAACTTAATTTAAACAAAAAGATTTAAAAAGAGCAAGTAGGAATTATCACTGAGGAATGGCGTTCCAGGGTTATGAAATAGAATTATCTGAAAAGTTGAAGAATATATATACTTTGTGGCATGAGATTAGGGTAAATGGATAAGGGGAAGGCAATGATGGACCAGGGTGTTTGAACTCAAAAAGCCAAGCTGTCCTAAGATCAGTGAGAGACCTGGAGTATGGTGGTAGAGGTGGGACTCTGAGTTTCCTTTAGAAAATCTAAGGAATCATGAGACTTTAAGCTTTCATTCTTGGAGAAGGAACAGAAGACATTATGAGCAATGAATTTAACATGCATCAATTCCTTTTTAAAGATATCAGAAGAAGAGATTGAAAGGATCATGTCTGGGCAGGAATTTGAAGAAGAAGCCAATCATTGGAGCAACCATGGTGATAGCGACCACAGTTCCCCTGGGAACAGGGCCTCAGAGAGCAATCAACCCTCCCCAGGCTCCACACTGTCATCGAGGTGAGCTGTAAGACAAACCTTGTATCATCATCTATCTAGTGCCCTCCAAGAAAAGTCTGGTTGAGTATTTCTCTGCTAGGCTGTTTCATTCATTGTGCCCTTGGTCTCTCAGGAGATCCTGGCACAGTAGTACAAAGCCAGTTTTCCCAGTCCAGTGTTTGCTAAAGACCTTGAAAATGTCAGCAGTCTCTTCTGCAGACTGATAAAATACAGTAGTTCCTATGCACATACAGTCCTCAGCAGAATAACATTTTTTTTTGGTCTAGTGCCTTTTCCTCATTGATTTATTTGCCATCCTAGGAATTGAATTCCTTGTTTATTTAATTACTAAAATACCACAAACCACACTGACAGTATTATATTAATTTCTCTGACTCCTGCAAAAGTCAAGAGATTTTTGTTTTGTTGTTTGTTTTTTGAGACAGAGTTTCATTTAGACCAGGCTAGCTGAGGATGACCTTGAACCTCCTAGGCACTGGGATTGTAGGCATGTGCCTTCATGCCTGGTTTATGTGGGATTAGGGACTCAGAGCTTCCTGCAAGCTAAGCAAGCACTCTGCCAACTAAGCTACATTCCCAGTCCCATAAGTCAGTTTTTGTTTTGTTTTGTTTTGTTTTGTTTTGTTTTGTTTTGTTTTGTTTTGTTTGAGGTAGGGTCTCACTCTATTCCAGACTGACCTGGAATTAACTATGTAACCTCAGGGTAGCCTCTAACTCACTATGATCCTCCTACTTCTGCCTCCCAAGGTCTGGGACTAAGCGTGTGACACCACACCTGGCTAGTATTTTTCACTTTATAAATTTTAAGAAATAAAAAGTTTTTTTTTTAAGTCAGATGTAAAAGATTGCTGCTATTGGTGAATTTAAATTTAGAAATTCTTAGTTCAAGCATGGTAACTTTAATTAGCTGTCAATGTGGAAGTAGAGCCTTCAGCCACCATGGAAGGTTTCCTTTCCCCAAAAACCTTTCATACAGGACAAGAACTGACACAAATTTTTAAAAAATATTTTATTCATTTTCTAGCAGAGAGATACAGAGAGTGAGAAAGAGAAAGAGCACCAGGGTCACACCTTGTGGATCTGGCTTATGTGGGTACTGGGGAATTAATCCGGGGGCCTTAGGCACTAGAGGCAAGTGCCTTAACCACAGAGACATCTCTCCAGCCCACAAATTTTCTTTAAAGGCTATAAAGTAAGCATTTTAGACTTTAGAAGCCTGCTCTAGTTCTCAGCTACAACTCTACCTGTGTAGGACTAAAGTGGCACTGACTGTACGTGAACCAGTGAGTATAGCTTTGTTCCGCTCTCCAAAATGGGCTGTCGTTTTCCAGGCTCAATTATAGGAGACACATTCAGGTAAACAGCAAGAAAATTTGTAAAAAGTAAGTGACAATGTGATGAGTTCTCTAAAAGAGGGGAAGCAGGAAAGACTCTGCCTTCTTCATATTCAGTTACAGCTTTTATTTCACTCAGCTGTTCCTGTGTTCCTTCTTTTGAATAATATGGAATTTGTGGCCACGTGCTATAGTCTTTGCTAGGTGTTAGATGTGTTTTATGGCTTGGCAAGGTCACTTAACCTGTGTTTGCCTTCATTTTCCTAACAGTTAAATAATACAAACACCCATTTTTGTCATCACAGGCTACTAGCATGCATTAAAAACTCTCCCAAAGGATAAAGCACTTACTGCATAAACAAAAAAAAGTCAGGTATAGTGATATGCACCTGTAATTCTAGTGCTAAGGAGTCAGAGACAGATGGATTTTCATAGCTTTTTGGCTAGTTTATGTCAGTTGAATCAGTAAGTGCCATGCTTTGAGAGACACACTGTCTTAAGGAATAGGGTGAAGAGTGATGGAGAAAGACATTCAATGTCAACCTCTGGCCTGTACATACAGAAAACTCTTCCAAGCTGAGCCTGGTAGCAAAGGCCTATAACCCCAGCTACACAGTAGACTGAGTCAGGTCTTGTCTTGGTCAGCCAC
Organism: Zapus hudsonius; assembly: GCA_004024765.1. Taxonomy (NCBI): domain Eukaryota; kingdom Metazoa; phylum Chordata; class Mammalia; order Rodentia; family Dipodidae; genus Zapus; species Zapus hudsonius. The sequence continues at coordinate 18,026 of PVHP010002446.1, forward strand.
ATGCTGCTGGGATGAATCTCCAAATCAGGCAGTTTGTGGGAGGAAAAGATTTATTGAAGCTACATATCCAGGGGAAGTTCCATAATGGTTAAAGAGGCTGGTCCCCTTTCACAGGTCCAAACAGAGAAAGAAACCCATCACCAACACCACATACCAGCAGAACAGGCAAACAGGCAAGGGGTAGAGAGGAGATTTCCTCCCCCTTTATGTAGTGGGTGGAGTCTTGCAACCCTTTCCCAGACTTCTTTTTGTTTGTTTGTTTGTTTGTTTGTTTGTTTTTTGAGGTAGGGTCTCGCTCTATTCCAGGCTGACCTGGAATTCACTATGTAGTCTCAGGGTGGCCTTGAACTTGTGGCAATCCTCCTACCTCTGCCTCCCAAGTGCTGGGATTAAAGGCATGCGCCACCATGCCCTGCCCCAGACTTCTTGACTATCTCTGGAATTTCCTTTCTGCACTGCCCTCCCAGGAAGGAAAGTTTGTTTCTAGCTTTCCTGAGCCTTCTTAAATACTGCCCCATACTGAGAGGCTGCCTTCCTATAAACAACCTCAGAGACCCTCCCAAGATTATTAAAAAGATCAAGTTGACAACAAAACCTAACCATCACAGATCTCAAATTCAAGGCCAGTCAGGGCACTTTAGTGATACCCTGTCTCAAAATAAAAAGTAAAAAGAGAGGTAAGGATATAGCTTACTGGCAAAAAGCCTCCCTTGCATGAACAAGGCTCTAGGTTTAATTCTCAGCACTGGATAAAAACAATAATTAGATGTGACATCTGTCCAAAAATTCAACCAGTAATTATTTAATACCTCTTCTGCTGGTCACTGAATTGTCTAATGGTGAGCCTCATAGAGTCCCTGTCTCACAGATGGGAATGTAATAGGACAGAAACACATGTAACCATTAATTTGTCCTGTGACCAAAGAACATCTCATTCACCTTCTGCCTTGTTTCCTTCTGGCAGGCACTAAACTTGCTATGGCCTTGCCTGATATGAAGTTTTTCTCTCCAGTAGGTCTGTGGAACTTAATGGATTCATGACATTCAGAGATCAGTACATGGGGATGTCGGTGACTCCACATTACCAATATATTCCGCACCTTTTTAGCTATTCTGGCCACTCGCCACTTCTGCCCCCACAAGCTCGCAGTCTGGATCCCCAGTCCTACAGTCTGATTCACCAGCTGATATCAGCTGAGGACCTGGAGCCATTGGGCACACCAATGTTGATTGAAGATGGGTAAGTGAACTCTGCCTTGCTTGGCCCCTGGCAACTTCAAAAATGTCCCTACCTTGCACTACTTGTATCCCTGGCTGGTACACCTGAACTTTGGAATGAGTCAGAGAAGATACTGAATGATGATTCAAGCATCAGAAGATAGTCTGTGCTTGCCCACTGTTGGCAGCAATGGACCCTCATTGTTTTCTTTAGCATCTTCTCATAGAGTTAAAGTTACTTTTCAGTCCCTATGGAATTGGGATTGTAGGGATTTGTTTCTGTGAAGGACTAGGTGAATCAGGCCCTTGGGTGGATCTGAGTACTTCTTTTCTAAAGATGAGGTCTAATTCTGAAGCTTACATCAAGTCTAGGCTCCTTAACAAAGCATCCAAGGCCATAACTGGTTATGACCTTCCCTAGCCAACATACCTGGTAGCCTGATGGCATAATGACCACTTTGGGTGCAAACCTGTGTGAGTATAGAAATACTCTTAGTCTACAGTCAACTCTACCTGAGTAAGCTGTAGTTCAACCATTGGGTCACCTATTGATGCTTCTTGGGCTGAAAGGATAGGTTTAGTCTCAGCAATCTTCGGTTTCACAGAAACTATCCTGAGATTTCCAGTTTCAAGAGGAGACTTAAATATCTACCCCAAAAGTCACACAAAGCTTTTATGTATTTGGGTATGGGGTGTGAGGAAGATGATGTTAAAGGCCTTTATAGGAAGAAAGCTGGGGCTAGAATGAGGCCTCAGGCCAGAGCCCAGAAATAGCTTGAAGGGGGCTGGAGAGATGGCTAAGTGGTTAAGGCACTTGCCTCCAGTGCCTAAGGCCCCTGGTTCAATTCCCCAGTACCCACATATGCCAGACCCACAAGGTGGTAGCGCCCTGGTGCGCTCTCTCTCTCTCTCTCTCTCTCTCTCTCTCTCTCTCTCTCTCTCTCTCTCTCTCTGCCTCTCTCTATCTCTCTCTCTCTCTGTATCTCTCTGCTTGAAAACGAATAAATAAAATAAAAATTAAAAAATAAAATAAATTTTAAAAAAAGAAAGCGCTACAGGCAAATTAAAAAAAAAAGAAATGGCTTGAAGGAAAGGCTGTACAACTCTGGTTCTTGGATGCTCACCACTAGAGGGTGCAGTGAGAACAGGAAAAATTTCTGAAGTTAAAAAAAAAATAAATCTGAAGTCTATTCTTACAGCATTCTGGTCTTAGTTTTTTGTTTTTGTTTTTGTTTTTGCTGGTCCTCATATTGGCTAGGTACCAGAACTACCCCGTTTAAGTTCTCATTGCCCACACTGGGGCAGAAGTGAATAAAAGTTTCCTCAAAGCTATGGAACATTAGAGAGCACCAACACTAACAAGTCATATTCCTTGATAAATTCACAAAGCCTCCTTTCCTTTCAGTAACCCTTAATTCATCTCTCTGAACCTTGTTGCTTGCCTCAGTCTTACCTTTTTATAAGAAAATTATGTTGAGTGAAACTGGAAATCCGTGCTCAAGAGCAAGGGGCCTAGTAGGGGCACACTGTGCTCTCAAGAAGTACCCTCCCCCTGTGCTCCTTTCCTGCTCTCCGGCAGATGGAAGTGACTTCTCTGTCCTCACTCCCAGATATGCCGTGACACAGGCAGAGCTGTTTGCTCTGCTTTGCCGCCTGGCCGATGAGCTGCTCTTTAGGCAGATTGCCTGGATCAAGAAGCTGCCTTTCTTCTGCGAGCTCTCAATCAAGGATTACACGTGCCTCTTGAGCTCTACATGGCAGGAGTTAATCCTGCTTTCATCCCTCACAGTTTACAGCAAGCAAATTTTTGGGGAGCTGGCCGATGTTACTGCCAAGTACTCACCTTCTGATGAAGAACTACACAGGTGAGTGCTGCTGGCTGGGGAGAAAATTCTAAGCAACCAAACCATCATCATCTCTGTGAGGCAGTGCTAACTGGCCCTCTGAAGATAGCGATTAAACCCCACTGGCCTGTGTTTGAACCCTCACACTGCCACTACCTAAGCTTTGTGGTGTTGGCCAAGTCACAGGTTCTGAATTGATAGGATGAGTGATAAAGAACTTCCCCAGCAAGGTGTATGTAAGAAATAAGTACTATACCAACTTAGTGTGTTGTTTTAATCTTATGTCTGGTTTAGTTCAGTGATATATCTGGGAAAAACAAAAATCTTAACTCTGCCCCCAAGGGGAAAGGGACTCTGAAGTTTAGTTTAAAATCAAAGAAAGAGACCTGGGAGTCATTTTGGTACTGACTGTAGGCCATGCACTAGGCTCAATATTTTATATTATTATTTCTCCATTATAATTTCCAGTGTTATAGATACTGTTGTACCTGTCTTACAGATGAGAAAGCTGAAATTCAAAGAACCCAACCCTTGAGAGTGTTGAATTTGAATTGAGTGTAAATTTGAGCATGTGCCTGCCTGTCTCTTTCCTGCCACTCGAGGTGTGGTGACATATTAAGAGTGTGGCAGGTCTCCTGGCTGATTTGGGATGGTGGTTTGTTTTTGTTTATTTTTTGCCATAGTCATTCTGGCTGACCAGTATCCTTTAACCTTCCTATCTAGAATAGCCTATCTTCCTCCCTCCTGCTTCCATGGCCTGTCCAAGCACCTTTTTCATTCATCTGTTTGAAGACCTAGAACATAAAGGGTTCATATTTTCTGACCTCTAAATCAGGACAGATATCTGTTGTGACAACTTTGTGTGTGTGTGTGTGTGTGTGTGTGTGTGTGTGTGTGTGTGTGTGTATGTGCATGTACATACCCATGTACCGCACTGCACATATGGAGATCAGAAGACAACCTCAAGGTGTCCGTCCTCTCCTTCCACCTTCTCTGAGATAGGGGGTCTCATTGTTTTTGCTACTGTGAATGTCAGTCTAGCTGACCTGTAAGCTTTGAAATTCCCTGGTTCTGCCTCCCATTGCCATAGGCACATTGAAATCATAGACACATGTGCCACTTTGTGTCTGACGTTGCATTGAGGTGCTGGAGACTCAGGTTGGCAAGCTTGAAAGCAAGCATTTTTAATCACTGAGCCATCTCCCCAGCCCCTGTGACAACTTTGCTGACTTACTAATTCATTCACATGAAATGTTTTATGTAATTTAATTCATATTTTGTAGACATTTCAATAAATCACCTTTATTGGACAATTTTTAAAAATATTTTATTTATTCATTTTCAAGCAGAGAAATACAGAGAGAGAGAGAGCACATTAGGGCTTATTTGGGTACTGGGGAATTGAACCTGGGTCCTTAGGCACTGGAGGCAAGCACTTTAACTGCTGAGTCATCTCTCCAGCCCCGACAATTTATGATAATGGAAGTCATGGATTTCAACATACCCAGAAGGCAAGAAAAGGTATGCCCATGGATGAAAGCTGGAGAAGGTGGAGTTCCTGTTCCACACTTCACTCCCACCACCCAGTGCATGACATAAAATGAGGCCAAAGTTCAAGCAGAACAAAGGTCTAAGGTCTTCAAGGGCCCTTTGAACTGAGTGGGGGAGGAGCCTGGTTACTAACTCTCTACTGGCTTTCTAATATTTCCTTATTAATGGTACTTACTGGCTTCGGGGTGCTATATAAATGACAGTTTTGAACCCAGCTGACACTTTGTCCTGTAAATAGAGATGTCTAATTTTTCAGATGGCCTAACCCCTTGTCTAGAGTCGCTAATTTATTGTTTCCATCAAATTACTGTCTCTAGCTCCATAACTTTGGGTCAGGGGGTGTTTGGATAGCAGTCAGCTGCTCTGATGTTGTCATTTGCAGAGCTGGCCCCAAGGAGCTCTGCCTCCTTGTTTGCCTGGAATTACCAGTTTAGCCTGGCACTGCCTATAGACACAGCCTCTGGGCTCTACTGCTTGTAGCATGATAGTTGTTTCCAAACCCTTTGCAGGGACTGACTGTTGGTAGTGCCAGGCAGTTTGTGGATATGTCCTTTATCCCATTTTAGTCCAAATCTCTTAGACCCCCAAACAAAGCAGGGGTCAGCTGTAGCTAAACTAATGAGGAAGCTTCTACTTCTTATAGAGGTTCCTTGCCAAGGAGCATCTAAAGCTGCATTGTCCAGCACAGCAGCCACTGGCCTTGGGTGATTGTTTGTTTGGCTGACCTGGAATTCATTATATAGTCTCCACAGGCCTCAACTCACAGTGATCTTCCTACCTCTGTCTCCCAAGTGCTGAGATTAAAGGTGTATACAATCACTCCTGGTTTATGTGGTTTTTGAAATACAAATAAACATTAGAAGCCCAATTCCTCATTTGTACTAGCCACATTTCATATGCTAGTAGCTACATGAACTTAGTGACTATGATACTGGAGAGTACAAATATAGAACATTCTCTCATCACAGAAAATTCTCTTGACAAATGCTACCTGTAACACATACAGCTACTGAGCTCTCAAATGGGTTCTGAAAATAAATGGATTTGTATGGATTCTTGTTCTGCTGTGGAGCCTGTTAGTAGAAAAACATACTTCAACATGTTACTTCTAGTATGTGAACATATACTGTGTGTGTTTGGGCAGGGGGTAGGAGTTCTGAGAAATTAGATTGTGCAGATAAGCAAGCTTCTCTCCCTTTTTTTCTTCTTTCCTTCATTTCATTTTTTTTCTCCCTGGTTCCTTACCTTGGTCTTTTCTCCTTCCTTCCTTTCTTTCTGATTCCAGGGATTAAACACAGGGCCTTTATACATGATGTACAAGTGCTCTGTCACTGAGGGAATATCCCCAGCCCTTTATCATTTGAGACAGTGCCTCACTAAGTTACCTAGGCTGACCTCAGATTTAGAAATCTTCTGCCTTAATCTCCTGAGTAGATTCACTTTCACATGTGTACCACTTTGCTCAGTTTAGACATGATTTCTGACTCTTGAGAGTCCCTATTCTTGGTTTATAGAAGGTGATTAGAAGCCAATACAATCTACAATGCAAAGCTATATTGGAAGAGATTGAGGAGTAAGGACTATATAAGCACATATGAGAAGGTGAGGCTCTACTTTCAGTGCTGGGGAAGCCTTACTATAGGAGCAGACATTTGAGCTGTAGCTCAATGTGGGAACAAGAGAAAGACAGGAGAATAACAGGCAGTCCTAGAAGTTAGAGATCTAGATGGTTGTTATGTCTGAGGACTCAAAGCAGTCTTGAAAGATTAGGATATAAAGAGACACCAAAAAGAGTGGGGAGAAGAGAGAAAAGTGCCTGGAGAGAACGGTACATACAG
>PVHP010002446.1:24576-42076 GCA_004024765.1 Zapus hudsonius
AAAAAAAAAAAAACAGTTCCTGGAGTGACGGCTCCACAGTTAAAGGCGCTTGCTTGCAAAGTCTGACTGCCTGGGTTTGATTCCCCAATACCCATGTAAAGCCATATCCACAGAATGGGTTCGCAACAGCAGGAGGCCTGGTGCTTGCACTCTTGTGTGCTTTCTCTCCCTTGCTTAACAAAAAAATGGAGAGGAGAGTATGCCAGTATCCCAGCACTTGGGAAATGGACACAGGAGGATCAGGAGATCAACCTAAACAGCACAGTCAGTTTGAGGCCAGCCTGAACTACATGAAACCATGTCTCAATAAAACAACAAAGAAAACAGAGTTTGTATTTGATTTTTAACTAGGAATCACATAGCTTGCATTGGAGGAAGGTTTTGGTGGCTATAAAGCATGGAATGCTTTGGCATGGACAAGCTAGGGTGTAAGTGACCAGAAGGCTGCTCTGTAGCAATGTAAAGGAAACAAGGCCTGGGCATGGCAGTGCTGATGAGGGAATAGAGGGTGCAGCACAGAACTAAGAGATGTCAAGGAGATGACCACGCAGTAGGTTGTCTGTAAGTGGGACAAATCGGGAATGGCTACTGGATTTTTTTTTTTTTAATGTAGCTGGGTAGATGGCATGGATTATCTTAACCAAAGGTAAAGCAGCTAGGAAAATATGATGAGAGATGAGTTTGGTGTCTGTGGGGTCTGAGTTGCGTGTAAGATCAGGAGTTATAGGATATGAGTGTGAGAGCCTCCAGAGACAGATGGGTCACTGTCGAGCTTGCCTCTTCTGCTAGAAGCCCAGGGTGTGGGGTCTAATTGGCCATAGCTCTTTCCTACCTTGCATGCGCTGGCGCTACTCCCACTTTTCCTAACAGCCTTTACTTCTTCACAACTCTTGAGTGTGAGTGCCGGCTATCAGGAAAAGGCTTTTTCCAGATGATTTATGACCACCTCCTTTTCTCTTCTCAAATATTGGTTCAAATTTATGGTGCCCATATTCCTTAATCAGACTGTTATCAGACGGTGAACTGGACAAATTTGATTTAAAGCAGATTGTAGCACCAGCCAGTGACTGCTCCTGGTCCCAACACTACTTCACTCCCTAATGAAGATTCCTTGATCTAAATGGGCACTTCTACCTCAGGAGTATGGGCTCCGTTTTGGCTGAGTCTCTGGAAAGTTGCTTCCCAGCCTCTACTCCATAAGGCTTAGAGAGCAGTTTTCTTTGTGCTGCAGAAAGGGGAGTAGTAATGATGATACTAGTATCACTATGAATACATAGTGACTAACCGGGAATCATTGCACCAGATCTCTTCTATGTTTACTTATGTTACTTGCTAAGGCCAGTGCTATCTATGAGACTGGCATTGATATTAGCCTTTTACATATAAGGAACACAAGTTGCAGAGAGGTGAAAACTCAGGGCTTAAAAGGTAGAAAAGGGTTGTCATCCAGGTCTATTGTACTCCAAAGCCTGGACTCCACCATTACCCTATTCTAAATTCTTACTCTCCCAAAGCCTTCTCAAAAGGGTTGACTTTCTAGAATTTTCTCTGGAGCTATAATCTGACTTTCCTCTTGAAGTCTATGTGGGTACTAAGGTGGTTTCTTGAAGGCTGTGTTGATGACTGCCCCTGGAGGAAGGCACATTTAGATTAATAAGAAAGAAACAACTGGTCCTCTTGGCCCCTTTAGTAGGACATAACTTATATAATGTCAGCTTCAGTTGCTGACTGAATGGTCCATTGGTTTGGGAGATCCTGGCAGGAATGTTTTTCTTGTCCATGCTTCTGTGATAGGAACCTAGAAGAAGAATGGGTGTGTTTGTCCAACGTTATGGCTTTGAATGCTGATAATTTGTAGACAGGGAATACAGGGGCGTCAGAACTGTGGAGTGGAGGAGGAACGGCTGCAGGAGAAAGCAAGCCCGTGGAACAGAGAATAACTTTGTTTATCAAGGGGTGGGATGTGGGTGTAGAGGAAAGCTTTGCAGCCAGGCTGTGGAGACTGAGTGGGGGCTGCTGGGCTGGATGCCAGTCCCTGCCACTACCGGGGGTCCGTGACGGTTGTCTGTTATAAGAAATTTGGAAAAGAGGGATGTGCTGTCCCAAGGAAAGGGGCAAATTTGGGTCATATGCACAGGCCAAGTACTTGAGAGTTCCTTTGTGTCCCCCAGGTCAGGCCTCAGCTAGGAGGAAGTTTGGCACTGCCAGCTCAGGGTCTGGATGATAGCCACACACCTGCAGGTCCCACAGTGCCAGAGTGAGCACTCAGGGCAAGAGGTTGCTGATAAGGGACAGAGCATTACTTGTGCTTCTATGCTGTCCAACTACCAGGCGGATGTGAACAATTGCTGCCCCAGCCCCACCGTTCATGCAGACACTGAAGGGAATTGTCAGTTTTTCTCCCAAGAACATAAGTAGCCAGCAAGTGCTATATGATGAGGTCTGGTCTGCATCCCTAGGCTCACTGCCTCTGGCAAGTCTCAGCATTACCACAGCACCTACTTAGATAGGGCTGACTGGGTCCTGGCTCAGGTGTGTAGGAGCACAAAGCTGGAACTTGGTGGGAATTGGGGGTGGACAGCGTGGCACTGGGAAAAGCCCCTGTGCTTGCATTTAGAAGCCTAGGCTTGAACCTGGGCTCCTCAGCCCTTACTCACTTGCAGCTTTTCTTCTGCTTCCTCATCCTTAATGTAGAGGTGGTGAGATTTATCTCAGAGGCTTTAAACAGATAAACTATAAGAATGCATGTGAAAGGGCCTTAAATCATTAGGGGTACAATAAATAATCTCTGCGAGCCTTTGTTTCTACACATGATTATATTTTATACATATTTTTTAATTTGTTGGAAGAATGAGACATACAAATAGAATATTTAAAGGGCCCAGCAATTAACAAGATCAACACATTGTAGAGTTGATAAGGTTTTTAAAGTGGTTATTCAGTCTGAATTTGTCTATCAGTCAATCTAGGAAAGCATTTTTAGCATTAAGTTGTAAAAGCCATTGGACCAGGAACAAGAAACTTGAGTTGACCATCCTAGCTCAAAGCAGCAGAGGCCCCAGTTCTGACTAACTTCTTAGTTTATCTCCATCTCTGACATGAATCATAACCAGAGCGTTAACCCCTGGCATGGCCTTTTAAGTTTTTTGTTTTGTTTTGGTTTTTTTTTCTGAAAATACAGTCATTTGCCAAGAGGCTCACTTCTAGCCCAAAGAGGAGAGCATGGCCAACTTTGAACCCCCTTTGCTAAGGCCCAGCTTCTTAAACTGTGGGCTACAGCTACAACACCATATAGAGCCATGAAACTGAATGTGAGAGTTTAAAAAAATTATATGAGAATAGTAAAATGTTTCTGTTTGCACAGCAATCAAAAATGAATCATGCATAGTGAATCTGAGGAGCTTCTGGCAGTGCTTATCTGGGGTGCATTGTATGACTTCACTGAAGCTTTGGTTATGAACTTAAAACATGCACATTCTGTGCTGCATATTCCATCACACCACACCAACAATTGTCTGAAACACTTGTCCTCAGCTTCAAGGCAATTGTGTGCTATGAATTGCAGTGTTTTTGCTGTATACTCACAGTGTTTTGCTCCTCTAGAAATGTAATGGTTAGTTACAGAAAACAAAGTCTTATAATATTGTCCTGCCATAGTAAGTAATCAAGTTAGCACTTTGGATTGTATTGCATTTGATTTTAGCAAGATGTGGTGGTGCATGCCTGAAGTCCCAGCACTTGGGAGGTGGAAGCAAGAGAACCAGGAGTTCAAGGTCATCCTCAGCTACATGACAAGTTTAAGGCCAGCCTGGGCTACATGAGACTCCATTTCAAAAAAAAAAGAAGGGTTGGGCCAGGCATGGTGAAGCTCACCTTTAATCCTAGCACTTGGGAGGCAGAGATGGGAGGATCACTGTGAGTTTGAGGCCAGCCTGGGACTACAGAGTGAGTTCTAGGTCAGCCTGGGCTAGAGTGAGACCCTCCCTTAAAAAAAAAAGTTTGGTTTTAAAAATTGCTGTTTGAGGGGCTGGAATGATGGCTTAGCAATTAAAAGCACTTGTTTGCAAAGCCTACCAGCCCAGGTTCCATTCCACTAGTACCCACGTGAAGCAAGACACACAAAGTGGCACATGTGTTTAGAATTTGTTTACAGTGTCGAGTGGCCCTGGTGTGCCCATACTCTTTCTTTCTCTCCCTCAAATAAATAAATTTTTTTGCTGGCTTGAGTTTTATTTTTTAAAAAGCATTAAATAAATTTTGACTTAGGATTAGGACAGAATTTCCAACAGTTTCTGAAATTACACTAACCATACTTCTGACATTTTGTATTAATATATTCATGTGAAGCAGAGTAGCTCTCATCATTGATGATCATAAAATCAAAATATGGGCTGGTGAGATGGCTCAACGGTTAAGGCATTTGCCTCCAGTGCCTAAGGCCGCAGGTTCAATTCCCCAGGACCCACATAAGCCAGAACCACAAGGTGGTGGCCCTGGTGTTCTCTCTCTCTCTCTCTCTCTCTCTCTCTCTCTCTCTCTCTCTCTCTCTCTCTCTCTCCTTGAAAATGAATAAATAAAATATTTTAAAATAAAAAAATTTTTTAAATAATAAATAAAATCAAAATATCATTCAACTCTAAGAAATGTTGAAAATGCTCTATGTCCTGAAATGTCAAATATTCAGCTATGATTTAAGTCGGCATGTGAAAATAAGCACACCATCTCATTCGAATGTAGATTTGCCTTCCATCTTTATTGAATGGTAAAGTTTCATATATATTTTATTTATGTATTTGTTAGTTATATTTATAAATTTATAAATGTAACTTTACCTTTTAGTAAAGATGGAAGCAGGGCTGAAGAGATGGCTCAGCGGTTAAGGCACCTATCTCCAATGCCTAAGGACCCGGGTTCAATTCCCCAGTACCCATATAGGCCAGATGCACAAGGTGGCACCTATGTCTGGATTTCCTCTCTCTCTCTCTCTCTCTCTCTCTCTCTCTCTCTTTCTCTCTCTTTCTCTCTCTTTCTCTTTCTCTCTTTCTGTCTTTCTCTCTCTCTGTATGTATCTCTCTGCTTGCAAATAAATAAAATATTTTTTTAAAAGATGGAAGCATTATATATATTTAAATATATATCAAAGAATTGTTTTAAAATAAATTTTTATGGTTTATTATAAGTGTTTGATTTGTATACCTATTTTCATATACCTGTATACCCAGGTTTACATAAAAATTTAATTTCTCAGGTGAACAGGTGAAAAGGGGATCAGAAAGGTTTAAGAAGTTCTGTGTCAGGGCATACCTAGACATGGAAAGAATTGAGGCCTCAGGAAATTAGGCCAGGTTTCAAATTCTAATTTTGCTACCTGTGCTGTGCTGTGCTGTGCTGTTGGGCCTTTTCTCTCTCTTCCTTGAATGTGAGATTCTCCTGTACATTGGTAGTGATTGTCTCACCTAGTTTATAGGATTGAGAGAATTAGAGGAGATAATGCCCAGAAAAGGTCAAGCACAGAGCTCTTCATAGTATAGAGACTAATGAATGGTTCCATCCCTCTTAGGCTGAAGTCAGGGATACCAGTTAACCTGCTAGAAACAGAGAGCAGATGCCATTGATAATGGAGGCTGCATTTTAATAAAAGCAGCATCTTAATATTGTCATATTTCCCTCATTTACATCCCAAACTGCCTTGTGCTCTTGTTAGCTCAAGCTGCAAATGTTGCTATTTTGCAGAGGACTACCTCAAAGCTTAGAGCAGTCAGGTGACCTGCTAGAGCCTCACGGCTGTGTGTGATGGGGCTGGGTTGGAATCTTGATTTGCTAAATCCTGTCTGACCTTGGTAACAGTAGCTTGTAAGAGCCACATTGTCCCTAAACAGGCCATGGGGTCACCCATGGTTCCATTTCCCCCAAGTTCAGATTCTTTTTTATCATAGATACCTCAAGTGTCTGTCCTTGCTAGCCTTTGCTTGTCTGAGAACACCCAAGTAAAACCTGTGTCTGTCACCTAGATTTAGTGATGAAGGGATGGAAGTGATTGAACGGCTTATCTACCTGTATCACAAGTTCCATCAGCTAAAGGTCAGCAATGAGGAGTATGCGTGCATGAAGGCAATTAACTTTCTAAACCAAGGTGAGTGTACAGGGGGGGTTATTTTATTTATTTATTTTTGCCAGTGAGCATCTGCCCTCTCGTTTCACACCCTACACACACACACCCCTAGGTCTGTCACAGGATCTGTCAACCTATGCGGCCATTAATCTTGGAAGGCCTATGCTCTACCTTGTCAGTGCCCTGGTCCTTTACAATTCAGGGAATGCTTTGATTTTTTTTTTTCTTGAATCTAAATACCACAGTCTCTGTAACTCATAGAGGAAGGAAGAAGATTTGCTTTGTTTAGTCCATTTTAATGCATTTATACACAGGCACCAAGGACAGAACATGCGTCATTTAAAATATGTACTAAGTTTTCTAGCAACTGAAGAAGAGCAGAGTGACTGATGAAACTGTTAGAGATAAGGCCCTGGTGACAGGCTGGCAGTGGTTCTGACAGCCCTTCAGGGAAGAGTGGTGGTGCACAACGACTCGCATGTGCACATTAGTGGAGTACAGCAAAGGGCACGTCGGAGCTGCTGGTAACCAGTATGTGACAGAACTTGTATTCTTTTATCCAAAGTAGCATGCTCCACTCCCAAAGTGGAGCTTGATTTTGTTGCCTGTGGCATTGAAAGTGCTCTTACCATGCTCAATTTCCAACTGCTTTCTAACTGGTTAGAGGCCAGTTCAAAGACTCTTGATCAGGCCCTCCTGATTATCACTCTCCCCTAATGCTGGCCAGACCACCTTTTGCTGCCTCTGCACTAACTGTGCATATATCTGGTATCCTTTATGCCTTCTCTAGTCTAACCCTGTGTCAAGCATTAAAGACAGTGGTCCTTCAAGAAGTGTATACTCCAGTAGCACTGGACACTTTAATGCACATCATTGGGAACAATGAGTAGCAACTTCTTGGAGGAGAACTATGTGCTGGCCCTCAACATCTGTGTATGATTTTCATACAGGATATTTTTATTCATATCCTAAATTTTTAAAAGGTACATAGGTGGAAGAGATAGCCAAGGTAGAGTAATAAGAGCTTAGGAGCATTGGAGATTGGAAATGGTATGTATGTGCATTTATGCCAGATGCTTGCATGCATAGGTATCAGTAGAGTCCCTGATTGCCTCCAACAAGCAAATTCAAAGATATGGTTTGGAAAAGAAGGTTAGTCATTGTCTGACACTCACTGATGGCTGTTTTGTGCCAACACACCCTGTAGTGGAAGCTGGGTGTGATGATGAGAAAGACCCAGCTTAGCCCTCAAAGGGCTCAGAAAAGTATCCTCCATAAATATTCTTTCTTATTTCTTTTCCTTTATCAAAATCTTAGATCTTCCATATCATAAAGAGAAACTATCTCCTACTATGACCATGTTTAATAACTTTTAACTAAAAGAAACTGGTGTTTTCTCACATTAGAAAGCACCTCCCATTCCTTGTGTGTTTTCTCCCCCTCCCCCCTACAGATATCAGGGGTCTGACCAGTGCCTCACAGCTGGAGCAGTTGAACAAACGATATTGGTACATTTGCCAGGATTTCACTGAGTATAAATATACACATCAGCCAAACCGCTTTCCTGATCTAATGATGTGTTTACCGGAAATTCGATACATTGCAGGTACTGTGGGGTCTGGGATTCAAACCCTTCATTGGTCCTCAGCTTGTGAAGAAAATGAGGCAGTGTTCATTATAGGGATGTTCATTCTAGACCCACCCCAACTGCATAAAGAGCTTAGTAGTACCCCTGCCCTCAGAAGAGTTATGTATCTTTCAGAGAAGAGAAGCCTCATTTTGTAAGCCCTGTGATGTGCAGGCACTCTGTGGCCTTATTGTCACTTGATCTCAGAGCCATCTGCAAGGTGGTGGGTGGAGAAGCAGGCTTGGTATATCTCAGTTGAACTTAATTTCCTGAATTATATACTTTAAAAAATGAATTTTGTAATATGAGACATAAATTTTTTTAAACAGTTCATTTTGTAGGATTTCGCACAAGCTTTTCTAGGACTGTGTAAAGTCATATTTTTTAACTCCTTTGTACTTTTCTTTTGAGACAGGTTCTTACTGTGTAGCATTGGCTAGCCTCAAATGCACAATAATCCTCCTGCCTCAGTCTCCCAAGTGCTGGGATTATAGGTGGGAGCCATCATGCCTGGATAAACTCCTATGTTTTGGGGGACATGCTTTATTTATGATCTTGACCCCCGCTGGTCTTCCTAACATTCAGTATGTCCATTTCAGAGCACAGTCTTGGATATTTATTATTGTATTACTGCATTTAGTAAAAAGTCTTGTTTCTAGCTGCTCAACACATATTAAGGTAATCTTTATACTGGGATTGTTCCTGTATAATTTAACCTGGCAGCACTATCAAATTTATTTTTCCCTGTGCCTCCTCCTCTTACTTTCCCATGGTTTTTATTAACCTGTTATCCTATTTTGGAAAGCAGTGTTTTATAGGGTGCTATTTAGAGAGTTAGAAGGAGAAAAACATAAAAAGAAAGGATTCAAGTTTCTCTTGGCATTTTAGCTTAAAGGGCTCACTAGGACCTCTCAGTTCCAAATCTCTCATTTAAAAATGAGGGTAAAAAATACTAATGAAGGTGAAAAGTAATATTATGCAGAAATATTATGAGCCTGAATGAGACAGTGCATTAACTGTCACAGAGTAAGTATCTTATATAATAGAGTAGTTGGCTTCATTGCTAATCTCCAAAATGAATCTAGACCCCAGGACATCATAGACATCTTTGTGCCCTTTGAGATATTCCTGGTACTGCCCCAATCCCTCAGTGATTTTTCCCCTTTTACCAGCCCAAGAGAATGCAGGGTTGCCCTCCCCTAGTGGCCACTACTAACTCTTATCTTCCCTTCTCCCCAGGAAAGATGGTGAATGTGCCCCTGGAGCAGCTGCCCCTCCTCTTCAAGGTGGTGCTGCATTCCTGCAAAACAAGTGTGGTCAAGGAATGACCTGTTTCCTGTGCCCTCCTCAAGCTGGCCACAGTGCCTTGAGTAGGCAGGACAGGCTCCAGAGGAAAAAGCCAGGGAGACCAAGATGGAGGCTGCCTCCATAGCAAGAAGAATTTGTTTGTTTGTCTGTTTTTTTTAACCTCATTTTTCTATATATTTATTTCACGACAGAGTTGAATGTATGGCCTTCAACACAATGCACATGATTTTGTATGAATGCAGCAGATGCATTTCCTTGCAGTTTACAGAATGTGAAGGTGTTTAATGTTACAGTGTTGTCATTGTTTAGAGATAGCTCTTTTGTATTTTGAGGAAGAGGGTGGGATGGCCTGAGATGACTATTTCCATAATGTTAAGAAAGACAACTACCTCAATGGAAACAGGGGTGTGACCATCCTACTTTTTCCACATTTTCTCAGCAGACTTACACACTTGTCTGTTAGAGAGCAAACTGCCTTTTTCTATCCCCAGACTTGTCAGGTAAGAGTACACCGAAGGGGCAAAGTGGTGTAGGACAAGTTACTAAGTACGGTGGAGGAGGTGTTTGGAACTGGGCAGGAGGTGAGGGTTAGCCATGTCTGTCTTTTTCAGAAAGCATGAAAGTTGAGAGTAGTGCACAGTGACCAAGTCTAAAGCAGGCATCCTTCCATTCCACAAGTCCAAGGGTAGAAGGATTTCTGTTCTCACTTTCTGTCATATCCCTCCCACCACACACACTACTACCACTGTCAGCTTTTCTCCAGGCCATGTCCTGACAGTAAATCCATAGGACTTGCTCCTTGGGACTCACAGCTACCTAGTTCCCTGATCCTGATCTACTAAGGCCTACCTTCCTCACGTTCCTTCCCTCTCCTCTCCCTGATAAATTTGATTTCCTATCAGCCCTTTAGAAAACTGATACAAAATGCCATGTTCTGATTTTAGTGCCCACTTCTGATTTGTTCTCCTTTCACTTGTTTTCCTCAAAGAGTAGAGGAACAGAGGCTAAGCTGCTGAAAGAATAAGTACACCTTCTCTGGATTCCTCTGTTCTTAGCCTATTCTACCCCACAATGAATAGAACCATTTACCCAACTGCTGACCAGAGATTTTGTTCCTAAAGTCTGTTCTAAGTTCTCCTTACTGAGTTAATGCCTAATCTCTCCAAAATGAGTTTGGGTTAGCCAGGACTCTAGAATAGAAAGCCCAAGGCCCAGAGTAGCCCAGCTACCTCTTCAAGTATCATCAGTGGCCTGGCCAACCAAGGCCTGGAGGGTGGAGCCAGAAGGACCTGGAAGGGAATGGGGCTTTAAACTACCTCACGTTCCTAAGGGCCTGGCTACTGCCTCTACAGATAAAGCCTGGACCCCTTGTCCTTTTCACTACCTGCCCCATTCGGTTCCAGGAAAGAACCTGCCCCTCCAGACTTGGGCCAGAGCTGCACTAGGCTTTTCTTGGAGCTGCTTCAGGTGCTTTCTCCTTTTCTGCCCACATCAGACACTTTCTGCAGCCAGTACCCCAGATAAGATACTCCACTGGGTGCACTGGGGTGAACTTGAGGGACCCACTACAATAGCTCCTTCAGCCTGTGTTGTCTCCTAAGAGCCATAATGTTGACAAAAACAACCACTTTATTGGTAACAGGAGTGTGACCAGTCCTATTTTTTCCACATTTTCTCAGCAGACTTATACATTGGTAGCTAACCTACCCAGGGGACCACCACATCATTTGCATACTGGATAATCTCTAATTGTAATGTTTTTCTTTCCACTAAAATGTTATGGGGACCAGCAAAGAGATGATTTTGTTCTTTGATGTTCTTTTTGTTTTGTTCTAAAATTCGGAGCATTACTCCTCAGTGTTATTTCTCCAGATGCTCTGAGAAAGGAAGGAAAGTAGAATGGAACAGTGCCAGCTAGTGTGTTTTTCATATGTCATTGGGAAGATGTGCATATATGTGTTTATGTGTCTGTTTATTTCTAAGTTCACAGTATTTTTCATGTTTGCCTGAATTATTTTACTAACTAGATCACATTATTTGGCTACAGGTCAGGTTCTGAGCTGCTTTCCTCAAGATAGTAGAGGAGACACATATCAGAGACTCCCTCTCTAAAAAAGCACCTGTATGCACCCATCTTTCTTTGCTTAGATTTCCATTTAAGAAATTACTGTTTTTTTGAAATTTCTTTTCCAATTAGCATTTTACCTGTTGTGTTGGGTGTCAAAGAAAATGCTCTCTGATAAGACAAGAACATGTCTCCAATAATGTAGTGTTAAACAGAACAAGTTGTTAATTTGTGGAGTGGGGAAAGGTTCTGCAAGTTGCCATTGTATGAATCCATTTTTACAAATGTTTGCAGTGGATTCCACAGAACAAAGATTCCATTCATTGCTGAGAGCCCTGCAGAATCTCTGAGCCAAGTGGCTGTGTGTTCTGAGCTGGAGCCTGACCTGTGGACTGCCTTTAGTGTCTTCTGCACCCAGTCCTTTTATGACATGGGCTTCTTTTAAACAGGGTAAAGCGAATGCATTGCATTGCAAACTCAGGTATTATGAGAAGAAGGTAGGAGTGTAGCTAGCAGTGTGGAGACATTAGGTCAGCCACTAGATGTATTTGTGATTTTGGTTTGAAGGACACAGAGAAAGGTTGGAGGAGGAGGTTTGGTATGCTTGTTTTTTTGCCTTTTTTCCCATAAGGTTTGGTTAACAGGCAGCCTTTTTGCTAGTGGAAGAAGAAAAAAGTTGTGCGGGTTGTCTGATTCCTCTCTCTTCTGAGCTCTCTCTCTCTCTCTCTCTCTCTCTCTCTCTCTCTCTCTCTCTCTCTCTCTCTCTCTCTCTCTCTCTCTCTCTCTCTCTCTCTCTCTCTCTCTCTGATTCCAGTCACCAAAAGCACTCACTTTTGAGTGAAAAATTACCCACCATGAAAATATAGCCTTGAAAGCTGTATGGAAATGGAAAATCCTGTCTCCTTGCACTATATTGAAACATACAAGCTTTCATCTTCTTTCCTTGTGAACAGTTTCTTAATCCAAGACTAAAACCTGGCATCTTGGACTCATCTGTAGTCCATGCTATCTGGTTCCCTTTGTAGACTCTGACTTTGCAAGGCTTGCCCTTAGTCTGAAGAAATTTCCTAGAACCTGTGGAAAAGCTTTTGCCTGGCTCAGAAGACACCCACTCCCCAGGCCTTAACCTGTAAGTGAGGTGGGCAAGCCTCCACTGAAGCAGATCCTAGATCCAGGGCAAAGATAGGAGAAAGCAGAGGGTTCCATAGCATCACTGAAAGTTACCCACTCCACATCAGTCTGCTTCTGATCTGCCCAACGACTCAGGGAAGTGAGTGTCTGCCACCTACATGTGTATGTTCTTGATTCCCTGGATAATGGGACAGATGAAGTCAGGCAGCATCTAAGCTGTGACAAAGATTAGTCCGAAAAAGGGTACCCTGGCTTCCCAGCAGGGAGGACATTGAGCAGTGGTTCCAAGTCTTGAGCTCTGGGCCCCTGGTCTGTGTGTTTCTCCTTGTTACTTTTAAATGTTTGCAATTGCTTAAGGGAATCCAGTCTTTCAGACCATCCCTTTTATTAAACTTTGAGTTTTTATGATTATTTTAAGTTAAAAAACTAACCCCCCCCCAAAAAAAAACCCCACTACTTTTACTCTCCCATCTTAATCTAGAAGAGTATCCACACACCCTCTTGCCTCTGCCAATGATTGTCCTCCCTTTTTCCTTGTCTGGAAGCATCTATTCCCAATGCTCATGAAATAATATTTTATCTGTGTCTCAGGATGAAAAACGGCAATCATCCCACCAGGTGCTGGAAACTGGTTAGCCTTGAGAAAAGCGCTTCTGGGGCCACAGCTCAGGGATGTGTATTTAATTACAGGGTCCCCAGAAGCCCCTCTCTCGGCAGCCACAAGTAACGTCTTTCCTGGGCTTGAGAGCCAGACCTGCACTATTTTCTCAGAGGCAACAGCCCAGAGTTTTCTGAGTCTGGGAGCAAGCTGGGGCTGTCTCTTTGGTCAGGCCTGAGCTCCTTAAGACTTTACAGAGGCCCTGCCTCTACCAGCTCATGAACTCTTCTGTCCAATATGGTCTGGTCCCTCCTCAGGGCCTGCAGCCCTAAATGGGCCCTAAGTCAGAGATCAGCTGTATGCTCAAGGAAAGCTGGGGGAAAAGGAAGTCCAGGGCCTGCTCCTAGCCCAAGAAAAGTATACTACTGGTGGAGGCCAGTCCTCTTGCCCTTTGGCGACTGTTTCCTTTGCTGAAATGTCTTGTAATAGGTGATCACATTGTTGAATCAAATTTCCATTTAAAAAAAAAAAAAACTACCTCTTGATTGACAGACATCCTGGTCGATTCCTCTGTGGAGTCCTGTGGGAAAAGAATACTGTAGCTGCTGCGCTGTTTACATGTTTTTGTCGGGAGCAAAGCCCTGGGCTGTGGGCGTTTGTGTCTGTGTTGCCATCCCAGGCCTGCGATAGGGGCAGTGGCTGCATTGTCATGTCTGGGCTGTGTCTGGGGAGTACTTCCACCTGCCCAGTTAGAAATGAGCCACCCCCTGGAAGAGGCCTCTACCTCTTTCCTATGCTTACAGCATAGGGAGCACCACCTCACACAAACGCCACCTTCCGGGGCTCTAATGGCACAAGCATCATGAGCCCGTCCCAGGCTACCTCCCCAGTCTTCTTCACCCACAGCCCTGGGTAGGGATCCAGTGAACAGGATGTCTCTGAGCCCTTGTTCCCAAAGGGCCGGCCAAGGGCTGCCTGCCAGCCTGGCTCCATCAACCCTGCATGACCAAATGACACTTGGCGGGCTCTGCAGGCTACTGAGGCCCTCTGCTACCTCCCACACTTGCCTGCTGGCAGGGGGTGGGCCCTGTTCTGTGAGTTGACTACCTGTGGAAATGTGACCAATTAGTGTGAAATGCATGTTTAGCAAGTGTTAGGTACTGTATCTGAACCAATAAATGTGAATCCTCTGCACATGCCATCTGTCTGTGAATCTTATCTGGGGCCCCAGGGGAGGGACAGCCAGTGTCCTGAGGCTTTGACTCCTGCTTGTAGCAGACACCACCCCCACCTCTGTTGCTGAGGGCCTACAGGGTGGTATGTCTCAGAACTGCAGAACCAGTGGGCCCACATGGACTAAAGTGCCTGCTGTGTGCCAGGCCCTGTGTTGAGATTTTCCATAATCCTTAACCTCTGGGAACTTCGAGGATTATTACTTCTATTTTATAACTACAGTTGAAAAAGGTGACAGGACTTGCCTAGGGTTCTCCAGTCAGAAAATGACACAACTAGGAGAACTGAGAGCCTGGTGGGACACAGAAGAAGGCTGTGCATGATTTGGGATGGGCCTAGAGGAGTGGCTTATTCTACCTGTCTGGCTTTCTCAGGAGTATGGCTCTGGAAGAAAGTCACTAAGCTGAGAGAAGGCCACACCAGGAGAGAGATCATCAGAATGTTCTAATGCTCAGCTATGAACCAGGAAACTGAGAAGCAGGCAGGAATAGCAAGAATTAAGTCTGGGGAGTCAGAGAACTCCATCATCTGAGTCTCAGAGTTATGCCACTGATGCAGTGGCAGTGTGCTCTCTGCTTTGATCAGAAAACCAGAAAACAGATGAGGTCTCTTAATAACTTTCCTAAAGCTGAGCAAATGGCAGCTCCGAGAAGTCAAGGAACATGACCAGAAATGGCAGGCCTTGAACTCAGATCTTCCCAGCTCCAAAGCCCAGCCATCCTGTAATCCTGCTCACTCCCTCAGAGGCAGAGCTCTGAGGTTGTCAGGGGAGATAAAGGCTGGAAGTCACATCAGTCTATTGTCCTGCATGAAACAGGGACACCCAGCTGCCTTCCATGCCTCCTTGCCCAGCAAAATGGACCCGAGCGCCCTTGAGGCTTGAAAGAGGAGCATGAAACAAAGGGACTGCAGCAGGAGGTGGTGGCTGTCTCCACAGCCCCACAAGAGGGAGCGGATGTGCCAGGAGAAGGGAGCATGCTTGGCTGCTTAGCTACAGCCACACCCTGCGGTTGGTGGTCACCTGCACCATGTCATGTCATCCCAGAACAGCCTTGTGCAGTATAACCTCAGCCCCAGTTTGCTCTGAAGCACACAGGCTCAGGGTACTTCCGCCATTTCCCATAGATGCCACACGAACAATGGCAGAAGTAGCTTTTGAATCCAGGTCTATCTGATACCAAAGTTACAACAGCTTCCTCCCGCTGGCCTTAGCTACTCAGTTGTGCTGAGCATGAATCCTGGAGTTTTTGTAACAAAACTCAGGAATGGCCTTTGGTTGAACCTTCCCCTAGCAAATTAAAAAAACAAAAAAGCTGATGAGAGGTGTACAGACTAATTGAGCTGAAAGGCAGTGTTGTCCCAAACACCCCAAAGGCACCCGGAGTGTAATAGGCATGGAGTCATCTGAAGAAAAATTGATATGATTAGCACAACCAGGTTGTACCTGGTATCTGAGCATCAGATCTTTTTTCCTGTGAAAATTGTCTTGGGCCACTATTCCGTAGGATAAAATGTTAGGGCACTGCTCCAAATTTATAAATTGCTACTCAAGTAATGAGCTTTGGATTTTCTGGCATGCTAGGTAATAATCTGGAAGGAAAGAAGAATAAAAGAGGTGGGCGTGGTGGCACACGCCTTTAATCCCAGCAGTCGGGAGGCAGAAGTAGGAGGATCGCCGTGAGTTCAAGGCCACCCTGAGACTACATAGTGAATTCCAGGTCAGCCTGGACTAGAGCGAGACCCTTCCTCGAAAAACAACAAAAAAAAAAAAAAAAAAAAAAGTAAAAGAGGGGAGGCTGGAGAGATGGCTGAGTGGTTATTTGTTAAAGCTAAAGATGTGGGTTTGATTCCCAGAACCCACATAAAGCCATATGCACGAAGTGGTGCAAGCATCTGGAGTTCATTTGCAGTGGCTTAAGGCCCTGCTGTGCCCATGTTCTCTGTCTCTCTGCTTGCAAATAAATAAAGAGGACAGGGGTATAGCTCAGTAGGAAGCCCTGTAGGTCACCCCAGCACCAAAATAGTAATAGCAAAGCAAGGCACTGTAGTGACATGTCTGTTCCATCATTTGTACTCCAGAGCAACTCAATGAGAGGGGCTGCTATAATGATCCCATTTAGCAGATCAAAAAACCTGAAGCCAGCCAGGCGTGGTGGCACACGCCTTTAATCCCAGCACTCGGGAGGCAGAGGTGGTAGGATCACCATGAGTTCGAGGCCACCCTGAGACTACAGAGTGACTTCCAGGTCAGCCTGGGCTAGAGTGAGACTCTACCTCGCAAAACCAAAAAACCCTGAAGCCCAGAGAGGGCAAATAAGGTATCCTAACTAGGTAGAACTCAAAAGTGCATAGAACCAGCACTGAGTGCATATGTCAGCAACACCTGTGCTGACTGAGCCTCTTAAACTTGGAGGTAAATAAGGATGCCTCCTTGCCAAGAGCAGAGTGCAGCTGTTCCAGGTTTCATATCTGAAGCCAGAACCCCCCCCCCCAAGAAATAATGGTGAATGAAGGTGCTGAGATGAGATGAGGTGATCTGCATACATGGAATCCTTCCCAGAAATTATTCCCCTAAGGAAGCCTGTGAGATAGCAGGACCATCAACCAGGAGTCTTACCAGTTGATTCCAGCTTCCTCCCATCCCTTTCCAGTTGTATATGACACTGATGATGACTGTGGCTAGCTCAAAGTCAGGGCTCACTGAGGTCGAATTATACTTGGAAGCTGTGTACTAGAAGCTACTGCCCCTATACACCAGCAGCAGAGGTCCAGCGGAGCCTGGGGCCTCCTCTGATTTGGCCTGGCCTTGGCTGGGCTGCCCATCAGGGATTTAGGTACGATGGCAATCAACCTGCCAGATCTTGTGGCAAAAGTGCCCAACTGCCAGACCCAGGACTCGTGGAGTCTTGTTCCCTTGGCAACAAGTCTCACCATGGAGACCACAGCCCCATCCTTGCCCTCCTTGCAGGCCTCCTCTCTGCAAGCCTTCCCTGCTCCATGCCCAGTCCTAAGAGCAATGCAGGTACAGCACAGGGATTAAGTATGTGGGCGGAGTGAGGAGTTGGGGGGCTGCCGACAGGAGCAATAAAGGGAACTCCTGGGTTCTGATTATACGCTATATGCCTGGTGAGGTTCTGAGGTGGCTACTCCACTGTCTCATTTTGGTTGAAAGATAGGCACTCACCTTTTTTACCTGAGTGAGAAGGGAGGCTCTGGAAGGCAAAAAGGGCCAACCAAAGTCTCCCAGCTGGTCAGTGGGAGCTGAGATTGGATCCAAAGCTGGCTCATGTTGCTCTGCTTTGGCCGAGGCAGCCTCCAGCTGCAGCCTAGGCAGTACTGGATAGCTGGGTGGAGCTCCTCCACCCTAAAGCCAGGACTGCAGCCCTTTGAGACTCAGCCTGGGCCCAGCAGCAATGAAGGAGCTGC
>PVHP010002446.1:47076-49078 GCA_004024765.1 Zapus hudsonius
CAGAATCTATGTCAGCTTGGAGCCTGGACAGGAACATCCCAGACTGAGTGGGGAGGTTTGGCCTTCTAGACGAAACTCCTTCCCTAGGTGTGCCTAGCAATCTACTTGGTGCAACCTGGGGCCCTGAGGCTATACCCCTGGCCTAGCCGCAGGCTCAGGTTAGCCTTAGTCTCCCCCAGCTATGGATGGGGTGTATCTGTAGTTCCCAGAAGACAGTGACATTCCTAGATGTCCACGTCCAAAGCCACAATAGGAATTAGGTGGGCTCATCTGCTTGTCTCTTCTGCTTCCTTTCTTCATACACTTCAGGAAGAGCACAAGACCAGTCCAAGACAACTTTCTCATCTTGTCTATTTGTCTACCTGGTAGGGTTGGTTGGCCATGCCCCTTCCTCTACCACCACACTGTCCTGATTCTACACCCTGGTCTGGACCAAGCTGGACCACGAAGGCCAGGCCTGGACCCAGGGAGGAAGCCATTCAAGGAGAGAGACTCCGAGCCACAGGCCCGTCCCAGTGGGGGAGCGGCCCATAAATCAGGTCCCACTCCCACCCAGTCGCTAACAAGCGGTTGCCTACCCGCCTACGTGGGGTCCTTGCCTTGGGCTCCCACAGCAGCCTGGACAGCCAGCTGGCCAAGGCCTCCCTAGTGCCTTGGCCTCCACCCCCACCCGCGGCCCCCAGATAGATAGGGGTGTTTTTTTTTTCTTTTAGGAGAAAAAAAAATAGACCTAAATGAAGAGAAACACCAACATGGGAGGAGAGAGAGGCCTGCAGAGTCACGTGGGGGCAGAGACCAATTGGGCCTCTGGTGCCCCCCCCTCAGGGCGGGGAGGAAGAGAGGACGATCGGACAGGGCCAGCTTGCTGTCTGCCGGCCGCCCGCCAGCCCGCCCACTGTGGGGTGAAGGAGTTCCTGCGTGCCCGCTGGCCACTGCCCCACCTGAGCCCTCGGAGCCTCCCCACCCTGACCCTGGTGCCCAGTGCCCACTCTCGTCTGTCCGGCGTGAGCTCTCCTTCCGCTCTGTAAGTGAGGGCCAGGGCCCAGGCCTCTAATGGCCAGCCTCTTCTCAATGCCTCCCCAAGGCCCAGGCCAGTCACTGCCTGCTCTGCAGAGTGACCAGTGCCCACTGCTCTGGGCCAGAAAGAGGCCAGGGGTCTCCTGAGATCCACTTCCTTTTCATAAGATCCCCTCATCTTCCTTGGGCTGCTGGTGGGAGGATCTAGGCCTATGGCGACAGACCCTGTGGGGAGCAAGGGTGTCCTGTCCGGTGGTATACTAGCTGTGGCTTGGTGTTCAGGGGGTATGCTGCCCCTCCGTGAGTGCCCTTGGGTATCTGGGCCTGTCTTTGGGTCTCTGGGTCTTGATGTCTGGGTATCTGTATCTGGGCTGTCGCCGGGAGGTCTCTGAATCTCCGCGTGTGTTTGTGCATGTCTGGGTGTCCACCGTCAGTCTGAGTTCTGTGGCTGGGTTCATGTCAACTTGGCTTCACTGGATAAGTGGGTGAGGGGCTATGAGTCACTGTGAGAGGGGTGTGGGGTGCATGCAATGGAGCCCGGGTTCTCAGCCTGGGATACCGGAACCCTGGTGGAAAGAAAGGGCTGAGATGGAAGGAGACTGGGACTACTGGCTGGGTGCCAGCCCCGACCCACCGCAGAACTAGCCCAAAGGAGTGTCCACACTTCAGGAGATACCTTAGAGATGCCCAGTTAGGACCCCTCACCCCCTTCACTATCCTGCTGCCTGTTGACTGTGGCTCCCAGATACACCTTGTTTTTTTGTTGTTTTGATTTTTGTGTGTGTGTGTGTGTGGTGCTGGGGACCAACCCAGAGCCTCACTCTGGGTGTGCTGGGCCATTAAGCCTCACTTCGCCCCAGTTCCACTTTCCCAGTGTTCCTGTGATGGGGACTTTATTCAAAGGCCCAAGTAGCCCCAAACCCCATCTTCCACACAAGGTTGTAGGTTCTTAGGGTTTGGGGAGGAAGCCTGACACTAACTCATC
>PVHP010002446.1:49178-90271 GCA_004024765.1 Zapus hudsonius
CTCTCTCTCTCTCTCTCTCTCCCAGGTGCGGGAGAGGGTGGGGCAGGGGCAGGCAAGCCTCATCTAATTCCCTCTGCCTCATTCGCTTTACTTGAAAAAACGGGAGTGGCCTGGTGAATGCCCCTAGCCCAGAGCAAACTGGCCAAGGGACCGGTTGTCCCCAGGCTCCCAGGCATTGCGGTCTGTCTTTCTCCTGCTCCTGCTCGGTGAGAGTTCAAAAGGTGCAGGGCTGCCGCTCCCCACCTCTGTTCTCATGGCTCCTGCGCCCTTGGCACCGTGGCCGCTCACCAGACCTGGGGTGTCGCAGAATGAGATGACCGCACTTCCTATTTCCAGCGGAGCACACGGGGTGGGGGCTCTCCCGATCTCCCGCTGGGCGCCGCGGGGCTTCTGCCACTCCAGGCTGTACCACTTCGTCCATCCTAGCCACCCTCCAGGAGCACTGGGCATCGCACGAGGAAACTGAGGGTGGTGTGGTGTGTGCTCGCGCTTGCTTGCTTGCGGGTTGAGTGGGCAAACATGGCAGGACCCACGCGACAGCCTGATTTCTAGCCCTGCGCTCGTGCCTTGGCCACGGCCCCACACTCACCCTTACCCACTTTACGGTGCAAAATGCCCAGCCTTCCCAACTTGGCCCTAGCTACCCCCGAGGTGGACTTGCACGCAGGCGGGTGGCCCTAGGCTCCCCAGCAGGAGACACCTGCCCGATCCCAGGTGCTCAGACTCCTGGGTCCTCTAGTCGCTGGCTCGCCCGCTGCCGGCTTGGGGAGGCCTGGGCTGGGGCTGGGGGGCCTGGAGGGTGAGGGGAGGATTGGGGCCGGGCCTCCGCCCCCGGATACCGCACGTGCCCATATAGAGCGGCCGGCCCCTGGCCCCGCGCGGTGGCTTCGCGCAGCGCGCAGTGCGGCGGAGGGGCCCGGGTCCCAGGTGCGCTTCGAGCCGCCCTGGACGCGGCGGCTGCGGGGAGGAGGGGGAGCGCCGAGGCCCCGGTCTCCCCGCCCCCGGCCCGAGTGGCCGTCATCGCGGGCGGGGGAGCGGCGCCCGGGTGCGGCTGATCGCGGGCGGCTGCGGCGCGGCCGGGAGGTGCGGGGCTCGGCGCGGGGCGCTGCTCGCAGGAACCGCCGGGTGGGCGCCGGGCGGACCGCGGCTCGGAGACTTGGTCTCTCCGCCCGAGGTCGCTCGCCGCCTGGGCTCGTCCGCCCTGAGCCCGCTAGAGCTCCGCACCTCGCCGCGCCCGCAGTCCCCGCGTCGCCCTCCTCGCCGTCTCCTGGCCCGACGTCCCGAGTTCGGCGGCGCGAGCCGCGCCTGTGGTGCCGTCGCTGCGCGGGCTTTGTCTCTGCGCTTTTGGACTCCGTGTCCCGGGGCCGTCGTTTCCTACCTCTCTGGGCTCGGGGGGCCCCTGGCCGCTCCGCTCCGCTCTGCGGGGCCACGCCTGGGAGCTCGCTCCTGGCTCTGCGGCTCGCCGAGCGTCAGTCTCCCCGTCCCCGACCCTGTGCTGGGTGCCTCGTCGCTCCAGGTTTTCTCTCCGTGTCTCTGTTACGTTCTCTCTCTCTCGATCTCCCCCAGGATGTCTCTCAACGCTCGGTGTCTCGGTCTGTCTCTGTTCTGTCACTGTGTCGCTGACTGGATCTATGTCTCCCGGGTTCTGTCCTTGGGCCTCTCTTGGTCTCCCGGAGTCTCTGATTTCGCGTCTTTCGTTTATCCATCATCTGGCTGTCTATCTGCCATCTACCTCCTATCAATCCCCTCTCTCTCTCTCTCTCTCTCTCTCTCTCTCTCTCTCTCTCTCGTCTATGGATCGATCTCTATCATGTATCACCAGTCATTATCATCTATCGATCTCTACATGAATCTATTATCTATCATCTATTTATCGATCCATCTCTATCATGTATCACGATCATCGATTTATCTATCATTTATGTATCTGTTTGTCTATCATCTATCTGCCTGCCTGCCTACCTATCATCTTTGAATCTTGTCTCTCCCAGTTTCTCTGGCTCA
This sequence comes from Zapus hudsonius, assembly GCA_004024765.1. Taxonomy (NCBI): domain Eukaryota; kingdom Metazoa; phylum Chordata; class Mammalia; order Rodentia; family Dipodidae; genus Zapus; species Zapus hudsonius. The sequence goes on from PVHP010002446.1 coordinate 51,183, forward strand.
GCATCCGTGTGTTCCTGTCGCCCGGGGTCCCCTTTCTGTTGAGCAGCATCGTTGGGGTCTCTCTCTCTCTCCTCTCTCTCTCTCTCTCTCTCTCTCTCTCTCTCTCTCTCTCTCTCTCTCTCTCTCTCTCTCCCTCTCCCAAACTGTCTCTGTCTCTGTCGGGTCCCCAGAATGCTCGGGCCGCGCACCCCCACTCCTCCCGAGTTCCCTGGCATCTGTCTCTCCCTCCTCCCCTCCGCCTATCTCATTTTCTCAGAACCGGGGTTTTGTTCTTAGGCAAACGAATCCGGATGAAAACGCATCGAATCTTAGGGTCTGGGATCCGGCTCGGAGGGGGCAGCGCGGGAGCAGCCCCGGGGCGCCGTGGGCGTCCGAGCTGTAGCACAGGAACACGGCCCACACCTGGTGCCGGGCTCCGCAGGGACAACGCGACGGGCGCGTTTGGAGCTCGCAGCGGGGTGTGGGACCCCGAGGTGACCTGCTCCTTCCTCTGCAGGCGGACGTCGCGGGCATGGACTATTCGTACGACGAGGACCTGGACGAACTGTGCCCGGTGTGTGGAGACAAGGTCTCAGGCTACCACTACGGGCTGCTCACGTGCGAGAGCTGTAAGGTGAGCCGGGGCTCGGGCGGGCGGGCGGGCGGGCGGGCGAAGGCCCGGGGATTGGCGCGCTGACTCCTCGGTCTCCCCGCAGGGCTTCTTCAAGCGCACGGTCCAGAACAACAAGCACTACACGTGCACCGAGAGCCAGAGCTGCAAGATCGACAAGACGCAGCGCAAGCGCTGTCCCTTCTGCCGCTTCCAGAAGTGCCTGACGGTGGGCATGCGCCTGGAAGGTGCGCATCCCGCTGGGCTCGGACCCCTGACTGCTGCGGGCGGGCGGGGGAGACGGGCCGAGCCCGGAGCGCCATTTCCAGAAATCCTCCGAGGTTCTGGGGCCAGGAGACTGGCCCCGTTGTGGCATTAGGGTCTGATTTTTGCAGGGTGGGAGACAGCAGGTGCTGCTGGGGCTTAGGAGAGGCGATGCAAGCTTGGCAGGGCCATCCTAGGTTGTGTTGAGAAATATCTGAAAGTGAACTCCAGGGAAACCCAACACGGTGGACCACGCCTGTGATCCCAGACTCGGAAGGCTGAGGCAGGAGGATTTGAGCTGCATAAGTGAGATCGTGTCCCCAAAACCATGCGAGCAAGTAGACAACGAATTCCAAGAAAGGATCCTTTAACCAGGTCAGAGTGGAGCCCCAGCAGAGCTGTTACCCCTACCAGAAGCTCCCAACCACACCCACCTCAGGCCGCCAAAGGTTGCCTTACCCTCGTTCAATTCCCAGTGTCACCACTTGCACTCTGGGGGACACTGGGTGAGTTTCTTAACCTCTCTGAGCTGCAGATTCCCCATAGATAGAGAGAGAGAGAGAGAGAGAGAGAGAGAGAGAGAGGTTTAAAGTAGTGCCTTGCCTTCTCTCTGAGTTAGTGTTAGGACTGAGGGAAGCTACAAAAAGTGGAAGGTGCCTAGTGTGCAATAAGCACTCAATAGAGTAGTTGTTGGTCTTATTACTGTTATTGTACTTTCTGCTAGTATTTATCCACCACCACTGTCCAGCCTGCCTATCTGTCTATGCAACCTCAGTGGGTGAGGTTCCCTCCCATACGTTCTTAGGCAAACCCCGAAACGGCTCTGAAGTGGAAAACAGTGGTCCATCTCTGCCTTTTCTCTGCCCCCTGCTCTGGTTCATAGAGAAGAGAGGGTCCAGCAGAAGAGACCCGAGCTCTGAAAGTGGACAGAGCTCTGAAAGTGAACAGACATAGCTTCCACTCTGCCGGCCCAAGCTGGGCTGAGTGCCCAGTCAGCAGCTGTTGAAAGTTTTGTAGAATGGAGAACTCCCTCCCCTGCTTCCCACCCCAGGCAGGTTCAGAGAGCTGCAGGCATGTCCTTCTATCTAGAAGAGGGACTCTTGAATGGGAGGAGATACTCTGTCCTGTCCCCAGAACCCACATCCCTAACCTCAGATCCCGAGCAGGCAAAAAGTTGGCAGTTGTGGACAGCAGATACTGGGGTAGCCTCGGGGAGCAGAGCAGGCTGCCTGCCGGAGGCAGGAAGATGTGCATTGGGAGGGTTCCTAAGCCATCATCTCTGAATGCACAGCCCCTCTCTCTGGCTCTCTTCCTTCTCCCAGAGCCCGGGTGGGGTCCTGTCTGAGCAGGGGTTGGGGCCACACTCCAGCTGCAGAGATGCACCTGTTGAGTCTGGATGGTGACACATTCTTGGCCAGGCAAAGGAACATCTGCTTAGCAAGAGAGGTCCCTTCTTCCAGTACTAAATTTGACTTCCTCTGCACTGTGAGGCAGCGAGGGAAGGCTGAGTCTTCTTGAAACAGGAGCTGGGCAGAGTTAAAGAGTCAGTCAGCAAGCTCTGTCACCTTCTTTCTGCCAGGCCCTGGGCAGGGCACCTGAATCTAAAGTCCCAGGTGCTCTCAGCCCGAGGTATATGCATGATAAGAGTGGGTAAAAGACCAAAGACTCTCCACAGGGGGAGAGGGATGTCCAGGAGCACTTTCTTGAGGCTGAGGATTCAGCAAGCACAGGAGGGAGAAAAGGGTAAGGCAGAGAGAAAATGAGAATATTGAGGAAAGGAGATCCAGGAAGAAGTGTTAAGTAGAGGAACAGAACCGTAGGAAAGGAGGAGGGGTTAATGCAGCAAGCAGGACCTCAAATGCCAGGCAAAGGAGAAAGGGGATTGCTTTGATCTGTGGGCAGTGGGAGCCATGTTAAGCAGGGGATGACACATCCCTGTGGGAAAGCTTTAAGGCAGGACAGTATGGAAGGTGGCATGAAGCCTGACTTTCTGCCCCTGCCCACAGCCGTGCGTGCTGACCGCATGCGGGGTGGCCGAAACAAGTTTGGGCCCATGTACAAGCGAGATCGGGCCCTGAAGCAGCAGAAGAAGGCACAGATTCGGGCCAATGGCTTCAAGCTGGAGACAAACCCCCCAATGGGGGTGCCCCTGCCGCCCCCACCCCCTCCGGACTACATGCTACCCCCCAGCCTGTATGCACCTGAGCCTAAGGCCCTGGTTTCAGGCCCACCTGCTGGGCCGCTGGGCGACTTTTCAGCCTCAGCACTGCCCATGGCTGTGCCCAGCACCCACGGGTCACTAGCTGGCTATCTCGACCCCGCCTTTTCTGGCCGCACCATCAAGTCTGAGTACCCAGAACCCTACGCCAGTCCCCCGCAGCAGCCGGGGCCAACCTACAGCTACCCAGAACCCTTCTCTGGAGGGCCCAGCGTGCCAGAGCTCATCCTGCAGCTGCTGCAGCTGGAGCCTGAGGAGGACCAGGTGCGTGCTCGCATCTTAGGCTGTCTGCAGGAGCTGGCCAAAAGCCGCTCTGACCAGCCTGCAGCCTTTGGCCTCCTCTGCAGGATGGCCGACCAGACTTTCATCTCCATTGTGGACTGGGCACGCAGATGCATGGTGTTCAAGGAACTACAGGTGAGTGCCTCCTCCCAGCCTGCTTGCTGTCTGAGGTCACCCTATGAATGGAGCTGTCCTGTCCACTGGCTGCAGGCGGTATCTGGGGTCAGGGAGGACCTCTGGGGATGTGAAGGGCACTTCTAGGCTATCTTAGCCTTCTGGTGCCTGGATACCCCCAGGTCACCCATCTCTCTGTCTCTCCAGTCTGTCTTTCTCTGCCGCTGTTTCTCACATATCTCCTCCCTGGCCTGTGGCCTGCCTGCCAGCTCCTCCATGTTCCTTTGGCCCCTCAGACTCTATTTCTTAGAAGGGGTTTCCTTCTTTCTTTGAGACTCTGGGATACCTCAAAGAACCTATCTTTTCTCTCAAGGCCCTACACCAAAGTAGGAAGGGGGTCAAGCCACCCTGACGTCCCATTCATTCAGGAAGGCCACCAAGCCCCACCAGCCTCAGCTGTCAAAGATGGGGTCCTCACTGTGTGAGTTTGGGGTGTCTCTGGGCCCTGTGTCTTCCTAGCTAAGATAAAGGAAATCACTGCTTCTGCAGCTCTTATATGTGATGGTGTGTCCCCTATGGGTGTCTTTGTGCAGGGGCAGCTGCCTGGGGATTCTAGAGCCTGCCACTGAGCTAGCCACATGCATACCTCTACCTCTGTCCCCAGGAAAGAAGTGGGCAGGAAAATAGCAAGAGAAACTAAGGTCTGTTGCAGGGAAGAACTTCCTAGTCTTCCTAGTTATCTGGCTTACTGTGAAGGGCCTGAGGTCTGGGAGCTGCCCTCTCCAGTGCCCTAGTTCCCAATGAGCCCACACCCCATGAGACTGTTAAATCCTGGCCAAGGCCCATTGCTGCCTGGCCTGGGTACAGCTCAAGCCTGACTCACCCTCTTCTGGGTCAGCCCCCCGGGCTGTAAACAGCAGGGCCTGTTGCCCTCCCTGCTGGGCCACTGCAACCTTGAGCAGTATTGCCAGTGCTGGCGCCACTTGGCCTGGGCTTCCTCTGGGCATGTGGCCGGATGGGCTGGGGTCACGAGCGGCCCATCTGGCATGGGGAAATAAGGTACAATATGGACCATGAGGTGGGAACTGAGGACTCTGGGAGTCAGGAATTGGTGCTGCTCCTGCCTCTACTGGGGAGAGTTTACCATGACTGAGGACATGCTTTGTCTTGGTCTTCAGAGGCTTCTCATACTGGCCTTCTCTAGGTTAACCTGTGTAGTGGGAGAAAGGTTGGGTGCTGGGCTGCTCCACAGGCTCTGTGCTCATAGCTGGGGGCCCTGGAAGACAACCCCCTCCCACCCCCCTTCCCCAAGACTCTGCAGATTTCCCCTAAAGCCCCTGTGTAGAGGAGAGGAGGAGCCAGGCTTACCCAGCCTTCCCGGATCCTGGACCTAGGGGCGGGGCACTTCCTCTGGCGGCCTTCCTGGTCTCCCGGGGTTTCACGCAGGATGGGAAGGGCTTTTGTCCCAGTGTTGCTGAGTGTTTTTTCCTGCTTCTGGCTTCTCTGTGGCCCAAACCTTCCTACTTCCCCTTCCCAGAACCTGTGCCCTGTGCACAGAGCCCACGGTTTGAGCTGCAGTCAGCGTTCCTTTGAGGAGTTGTACAGACAACCCCAGTCCTGCCCTGGGAGGTCCTCTGCAGCTGTGAGGATGGAGTCTGTCTGCAGAGCCCAGGAGCATAGAGACAGAAAGACAGGGTGGTGCTGAGTGAGTTCTCAGTGTGGCTTGTCAACTTAGCCGATGGAAAGAGGCTCTGTGGCTCAGAGACTAGAGCAGCTCCTAAGCTGGACACCAAAACACTGCAAGAAACGGGAGCTAGGAAAGTACAGGGCTAGAGGAGAAGACAGATATGCAGAGAGAGGCCAGGGCTCTGCAAATGAGGAAGGGGACAGAGGGGCCCAGCAAGAGAGCACATGGCCACATCTAAGGAAGTCAGAGGTCTTCAGAAGCTACCAGAGGTGGGTAGGGGCCTCTCAGCAGTGAGACTCTGCAAGTGACTCTGTTCCACTGCCCCGGGATTCTTCATCTGTAAGATGGGAAGAATTTAATAGCCTTGCTGTAGACTTAAAGAACTGGGTGAGCTAAGGCAGGTGATGAATTCGGCATATGACCAGGCACACAGGAAGTTCCATCAGTGGGGCCAGAGACTCTTTTCTGGCCTATCCCTGTCCACAGCGTAGGGTAGAATCTGCGCTCGCAGGTCATCCAGGAAGGCCACAGGGAAAGATATGTGGCATCCATGTACCTCTGAGCCCTGCAAAGGTGGGGCCCACTTTGCCCTGAGTCCTAGACCAACTTCTTTTACCTGCAGGACTGCGGAATGGCTTTTCCTTGCCTCTCAGAGGGGGCAGGGCCTGCACTAGGCCCTCTGCTGCTTTGCAGTCACCGTGAAGGACAGTGGGGAGGAGGTGAGATAGGAGCCCATCTTGATATCTGTTCCCCCTCTATGTTCTGCTCCACTCCCCTCCAAGGCCCCATTGGCAACAGATAATTGTCCAGATAGATGGTCTCGTTGAGATCACAGTCAGTCTGTCAGCACTGACTTGATAAATGATGGTCAGAGACCACTCAGCTCGCTGTGTGCCATGGCAAACCATGGAGTGTCAGCCACCAGAGAATTACTGAGCCCGCTGGCCTTGGCTGCCAGGCTCATCAGACCCCAGGGGTTCCAGAGGGGCCTGCTGGAGGAGAGGTCAACATGGCACCATCAATACTGTTCTCAAAGGCAGGCTGCACAGTGTCAAGGCTCCATGAAGATTTGTGGCAGGCCACGGGAGGGTGCAGCAGAGTAGCCAGGGACCCTGGGCCAGTACTGAAAATGGCCTTGTTCCAAGGGTGGCAGGAAAGCCTAAGAGTCAGAGGGATGAAACCTCTGGAAGGTACAAACCAGTTTTTTTTTTTTCTCATTCTTTCTGGAGAAGGCTGGCTTTTTTTAAAAAAAAAATTTATTTGTATATCAGGGTTGGGGTGAGCCAGGGTCTCTTGCCTCTGCAATTTTTTAAAAAACTATTTATTTGCACATGTGGTGTGTGTATATGTGTAGAGGTATGGCAGGGTCTCTTGTCACTGCAAATGAATGCCTGTCCAGCTTTACATGGGTAGCTGGGGAATTGAACCTGGGCTGGCAGACTCTGCAAGCAAGCACCTTTAACCATTGAACCATATCCCCAACCCACTTGATTTATTTATTTATTTATTTATTTTTCAAGGCAGGGTCTCCCTCTAGCCCAAGCTGACCTGGAATTCACTATGTAGTCTCAGGGTGGCCTTGAACTCACGGCAGTCCTCCTACCTCTGCCTCCCGAGTGCTGGAATTAAAGGCCCACCACTAGGCCCGGCTTGATTTATTTTTAAATAAGATGCCCATGCATATGTGTGTAGTATATGTACGTGTGTGTGCATCATGTGGAAAGTGTCTCAGAGTTGGGTGTCCATGTGTCCATCTCTCCACCCCAGGGAAGAAGTGAGTCTGGCAGGAGAGCTCACTTGGGCATGTGGGAGATGGGAACCTAGCCAGTTCCATAGAATCCTTTGCTGCTGGTGCCTTGTTGTCCCTATGTCCTCTCTGATGCCACATGTGCCCATGTCTTCTCTATGCAAGTGAGAAAGTGCTTTTCACATCATACCAAATAGGAAATTATGGCTGAGGAGGGCATCAGAGTAGTTGGAAATCAGAACATGGGGCATAGGGTACCCAATGCAACTCCATATTGCTGCCTTGTTTCCCAGCTTCCTTATCAGCACCCCTCAGGCAGGGCTGCCCAGCCCTAGGTCTGAAGTCTGGGTATAGAGTCTACTCCAGGGCCAGCCACAGGTCACCATGACCCCTCTGCCTTCTGCTGAGGCTCAGGCTGCTTATCTCGTAATGCTCCCTCCTTATCACTTCTCCTGCCCCTTCTTCCTTCAATCTGAGCACACATATCTGCTTCTAGAGCTTGAGGTGGGTGGGGGGCTGTGCCAAACCCTGCCCTGCCTCCATCTGGGTCACCTACAAGTGGGCCTGTGTTTGCTTTGCCGTCACTGGACAGGCTCCTCCCACCTGCAACTCACAAAATGAGCCCAGTAGGAAGATGAACCCTGGGCATCCACCTCTTGAGTAGGGATGGGTACCAGCCTGGGGTGTGACAGTGGTGGGGCTCCCAGTGTGAGGGACCCAGAGAGGAGGAGAGAGAGAAGGACTGATAGAATCCAGTGACTCAGAGAAGGATTCAGGTGTGATCACTCCTGCTCTCCCACCATGTGGACAGTTGAAGAGATGCTGGCAGAGTCCTGAGGATACTAAGTGGGTGTCTGGCTCCTCTTCCCCTTTGACCTGCCTTCTCCTTTCTCCTCATCTGCCTGAGGATGCCTCAGAGAGGAGGGAGGGGCTGGCACCCTACAGGACAGAGCTGGCTCCTAGGCCTGACCAGCATACCTGGAATGGCAGGGGTCTTGAGGAGCACATCTCTACTCTCCCAGACCTTGGTGCCACTCCATGTCTAGCGGCTGGTGAGGCAGAGAGAGGGACTGTGAGGCCTATGTAGAGGAGGCAAGGATCCTATAAGAGACTGTGAGGTTCTTGATGACAAGCTTCTGCGAGCCACCCAGAACTGTGTAACCTGGGGCAGGTTGCTCTACTGTGCTCAGTTCCTTCTCTCCATGAAGTGACAACTGTGTCAACCTCATAGGGTTTCCCAGCTGTAGCGTAACAACGGTTGTGATCATGGCTTGCAGGGAGTGGCTCAGGGAAGGGCTGGGAAGTGTCCTCAAGGATTGGTGGGGGCTATTAAGGGACTGCAACATGCATTGCATCTGTCTTTCTGGGAAGACTTGCAGCTGGTGCCTGGGCTGCTCTGAACACCAAGCAAGGCCTACTTAGTTTCTGTGGAGGTTGTGGGCCAGGAAGGCCAGCATGACCCTGGTTAGCTCCACCCCTGGGTGATCTGAGAAAAGTCCCTGGGCCTCCCTGGGTGGCCGGCTCTTCATCAGAAAACAGGGCTTAATGGGAGATAGCTCTGCTGGGTAAAAGCGCTTGCTCTGTAAGCATGAGGACCTGAGTGTGAACCCTACCCGTGAAAAGCCAAGCACGATTGTGCATGAATGCCTAGAACCTCAGTGCTGAGTGGGGCAGAGGCAGGATGATCACTGGGGCTCCCTGGTCAGCCAGTCTGACTGAAAAACCAGCAAGCTCCAGGTTTAGTGAGAGACTCTGTCTCAGGGAAATAAGGAAGAAGAGTGATCAAGGAAGGCACAGGACATCTTCCTCTGGCCTCCACATGTGTGCACACAGGGTGTACACGCCTGCACACATAGGTGAATACACCATACCCAAGTACGCATACTACACATACAACAAAAAGAAATTAATGATGATGATGGTGATAAAAGAAGAATACAAAAGAGGGCTGGAAAGTTGGCCCAGTGGTTAAGACTTTTGCCTTCAAAGCTTAAAGACCTGGGTTCAATTCCCCAGTATCCATGTAGAGCCAGATGCACAAAGTGGCGCATGTGTCTGGAGGCCCTGGCGCACCCATTCTCTGTCTCTGTCTCTGTCTCTCTTCTCTCTTTGCTTGCTAATAAATAAAAATTTAATTTTTTTTTAAATATCTAAAAGAAATGAAAACAAGGCCTTGGGCCAGAGAGTTGGCTACTGTTTCCAAGTGGGTTTTTTTTTTTTTTTTTTTTTTGGTTTTTTGAGGTAGGGTCTCTCCCTAGTCCAGGCTGACCTGGAATTCACTATGTAGTCTCAGGGTGGCCTTGAACTCACGACGATCCTCCTACCTCTGCCTCCCAAGTGCTGGGATTAAAGGCGGGCGCCACCAGGCCGGCTCTGTTTCCAAGTTTCTGAGCAGAGTTTGCCCGTCAGGCAGAGACTAAATGAAGCGCTGGGGGGAGGGTGGGAAGCTGTCCCCAGTGGGGACCCCCACCTGGCTCTTCCTGCAGGTTGCTGACCAGATGACGCTGCTGCAGAACTGCTGGAGTGAGCTGCTCATGTTCGACCACATCTACCGCCAGATTCAGTACGGCAAGGAGGGCAGCATCCTGTTGGTCACAGGGCAGGAGGTGACTGACCCGCCGCCAGAACGCCCCAGCCCCAGCCTCTCCTGGGCTGACTCCAGACACCCTGAATTCCAAGTTCAGGAGCAGCCACTGGCCAGACCTCTCTGTGTCCCAGGGCCTTGTGGGGGAGCCGGGCCCTGGGAGCTCTGTGGGGTTGGGGGCACCTCAGGAGATATGGAATGGCCAGAGGAGGCTCTTGCAGGAGGTGACTGACAATGACGCTGGGTGTCCCCAAAATAAGGCAGAGTTGGTCTCCCCAAAATAAGCTAGTGACAGGTGATGGGTGGCAGTCTCAGCCTCCACACAGGTGGGGGGCAGCAGGGATAAGGGCTCTAAAAGGGGCTCAGAGTGCAGTTGAAGGCCTGCAGGGCCAGAGGTAGTAAGAGATGAAGCCAAAGGCATTGCTTAGAGCTGGTGAGTGGGCAAGACGCTGCAGGCTCTCAATCTGAATGAATGAATGAATGAATGAGTGCACAAAAGGTTCTGTGGAATTTGCCCCCCTTTAGAGAAGAGAATGTGGTGTGGCAGGGGTGGAAAGCTATGGAGAGGGCCTGGGAACTCCTGACTCCCTGGAGGAGGGACATGTTGGGCTATCTGTGGAGGTGGGTGGAGAGGCCATTACCTGGATCAGAATACTGGGGCATTGGGACACCTTGGAAGAGGACCCCCAACTGGTGAGAGTAGGTGTAGGAGAGAAGGAGAGGGGGTCCCTGTCCGACATCTATCATGGTGACAGGAGTGTGGTCCCTAGTAGGAGACATGGGCTGAGCAGTGGGCACAGTGGGACTGGAGGGGGGCACAAACTGAGGCTCCCTTCAAGCCTGGTGTCCTCGTGCTGTTTTTACCCTTGTGCCTCAGGTCAGGAAGGCCAGGGGGACAGGGATGCTGGTCCCAAGGGGTCACTCTGGGACACATGAGTGTAGATGTAGAGTCTGGGATGTGAGCATGGGCCACAGGAATGTTCTCTGTGCGTTTGCCTGTGCCCACCCGTCTGTTTCATTGTGTAACTGTGCACACATGCAGGTGTGTGGGCACCCACCTCTGCCTGTCACCATATGCAGGCATGTGTCTTGTGTTGTGTGGTGACCACCCAAGAGTGGGTATGAGTCTGCAGGCAGGCATGCCCTCACTTCACAGAGCAGGTGACAGCCCTGTGAATGTGTCTGTGTATATGTGTGAATGAGTGGTGGCAGGGTGGACCTGTGGAGTGGTCACACGGTGACATCACATTTACTCAGGCAGCCAGAGTCGGCCTAGCATCCCCTTCCCTGTCCCAGGAGCCATTCACCCTACTAAGCTTGTTCGTGGTGGCTCTTTGTTGTGTGAGGGACCCTTCAGTTCCCCTGCTACCAAGGAGAGGCCAAGCATGGGTGCTCAGTTTGGGGTGCCCTTCAGCCACGGTGGGCTTGAGAGGCTCCATGCTTAGCCCAAGTCCCTCATCGCAGCCTCCTGCCTTTTGCCCTTTGCCCCCCGACACACATGGTACCTCTTCTGATCTCCCTGACCTGCCCTCTGCCCACACAGGTTGAGTTGAGCACGGTGGCTGCCCAGGCCGGCTCCTTGCTGCATGGCCTGGTGCTGCGGGCGCAGGAGCTGGTGCTACGGCTACATGCACTGCAGCTTGACCGCCAGGAGTTTGTCTGTCTCAAGTTCCTCATCCTCTTCAGCCTTGGTGAGTGTGCTCCCAGCACTTAGCATATGGGGGGTGCAGGTGGTTGGGCCCCTTCTGTGGCAAAAGAGCCTTTAAGGGAAGGGCCCTCCCCATGCTTCCCTGCCAGGTCTTAGTTGTTCTGTGTGAAGTGCTGGGAGCCTAGATGATGTATTTCTAAGGTTTTCCCTTCATTGAGCAAAGACCCTTCTGAGAATCTGGCCGATTTCTGGCCAGTCATATCAGAAACTTGTCCCCTCCCCACATCACCTATAGAAAGTTCTTGGTGAGTTTAGGACTTTCTGTTCTCTGCTTTTCCAACTCTTTGACCTACAGGGACCCAAATTCTAACTCTTAGCTCTTTGGGGCCCAGAGCCCTTTACTCATCCATCTTTTCATTTGTTCATTCATTCATTCATTCATCCTACAGACATTTGCTGAGAATTTTTCTGGTGTCAGGCACTGGAGGAAGCATGCCAAGCAGAAGACTCCAAACCCTGCTCCTCAGAGCCACTTCCTCTAAGACAGACTGCGAGTGTTGTGTGAGGGGTTGACTAGGTAGATTGGTGAATGTGTATCAGGAAGACTGGACCAGGGTGAAGAAGGGAAAGAAGGGCTGGGGAGGGAGCTCAGTCAGTAAAGTGCTCCGCTCACCAGCATGGGTACCTGTGAGTTTGATCCCCAGAACCCACATGACAGCATGGTGGTGCACCATGTACTCCTGAAGCTGAGGAGGAAGAGACTGAAGGATTGCTGGTCCCTGCTGGCTAGTCAGTTTAGTCTAATTGGAAGGCTCCAGACCAAGGAGAGACCTTTTCTCAATTAAAGGTGAATGCTGTTCCCAAGGAACAACAACTGGAGCTTACACACACACACACACACACACACACACACACACACACACAGACCACACACACATACACCCATACGCACAAAAGAAAAGAAAAAAAATGAAAGAAAGAACGAGAAAGAAAAAGAAGGAAGGCAGGCAAGCAAGCAGCTTGCTGCCCTCCTACCCCAGCTCCATCCTCACACCACCTCCAAGGTGCTATACACGGGAGGTGTTTCTGCTTCCAGCAGCCTCTGGTCTAGGGCTGAGACAGTGATGAGTGTGGCTCAGAGGGCCATGGTTCAGGGGCTAGGGCTCTACCTGGAAGGCTTTCTGGGAGCGGGCTATTAGGGCGAGGTCTTGGAGGGTAAGTAGTTCTATGGGTGCGAGCTGTTTAGCAGAGGAGCAGCTTTGGGGTAGAAGGTTGGAACAGAGATAAATGCTTCTCCTGGAAAGGGGCAGGATGGAGACATCGTCTTTGTGGCAGTTGACATTATCAGCAGAGTCTGGCAAGGAGCCTCCCTAAGAGCAGGGGAGTGGGAGGTGTTGGGGAGCAGAGGTTGGTGAGTAGAATGTGGGAAGCCCAGTCCACAGGCAGGGCTGAGATACCTGCTGTGGCCAATTGACCTGAGTGGGTTCTGCAGAGGTGTTAGAGGACATCATGGGTGTTCACTTAGGAATACAGCAGAGCCTTAGGGGCCCTGGCCAGGCTGGGGCAGGGCTGCCAGAACTATCTCCTGTCCAGTGCTCCATCTGTGTTTGGTGCCCCTGAAGAGGGGCCCGTGGTCCCTCTCCCAACCCCAACTCAGAGGTGACAGGCCCAGCTGGACTCTGGCTACTCTAGGGAATGCCTTTGCAGAGGCCAGGCTCCTGCCCAGGACTATGCTTGGCTGCATCCAAACTGATGAAGAATGCCTGTTCCTTCCTCTCCATGCTAGCCTGCATCCTGCCTTCGACATAGGTTTCTAAGGGACAAGGAGAGACCAAGGCCTGGCTGGAGGGGCTGAGGGAGGGGGAAAGGGAAGAGTGTAAGCATGGCCATCTGGAGTCTAGGTCTGGTCTCCTGGGCTTTGTTCCCTTGAGTAAGCCATTCACTCTCTGAGCCTCTATTTCCCCACCTGTGAAACGACCACCAATCATCCTTGACTAGCTATATAGCTGTAATGAGAGAATTCTCCCACAACCTTGGCCTGATCTTGGAGAAGTGTGTTGTTATTATTTATTATCATTATAGCCACCCTTATTTTTTTAATATTTTATTTATTCATTTTCAAGCAGAGAGAGAAAGAGAGAGAGAGAGAGAGAGAGAGAGAGAGAGAGAGAGAGAACCAGCCACCACCTTGTGGGTCTGCCTTATGTGGGTACTGGGGAATTGAACCCGGGGCCTTAGGCACTAGAGGCAAGCGCCTTAACCACTGAGCCATCTCTCCAGCCCTATAGCCACCCTTATTAAGCTTATGAACCCATGAGTCAGAGGATTAATGAAGTGAATGGATGAACCAGGACAAGGGCTCCATCCATCTCATCACTTGATGTGGGCCTCACATGGGACGTTGGCTTTGAAGCCAGGACTTACTGGAGCCTAGGGTGGAGGAGCAATGACAGGCATACTGGGTGACAGGCTTTGTGGGAGGGGGTGGTCTCGAGATTGGGAAAGGAGCCACACAGTCCAGTATAATCAGGGTTGGGCCAACCCTACCAAGGATGTCAAAGGAGGCTTCTCTGCACTGAGCCTTGCAGGAAGAAGAGGAAGAAGTGTTTGCTGGGTGGGCATGATGGCACACGCCTTTAATCCCAGCGCTTGGGAGGCAGAGGTAGGAGGATCCCTGTGAGTTTGTGACCAGCCAGAGACTACATGGTGAATTCCAGGTCAGCCTGGACTAGAGCGAGACCCTACCTCAGGGGAAAAAAGAAAAAGAGTGAAATAAGACAGACACACTATAAAGGCACTCCGGCCCGAAGGAGCAGCTCTTCTGAGGTTGTGGGGAATCTTAAAAGTTCCATGTGGCCATTGGAGGTGGGAGCAGGGCAGAGAGAAGGTTGTGGAAATGGACCCAGGCTGAGTCGTGTATGGCCTTGAGTACCAGCAGACTACCTTGAACCTTCCCTTGGGATGGAGAAACATGACCACCCCACAGCTGCGCCTCATCAGAGAGCTGTGCCTGGAGTAGGATGGTAGCCGGGCACCCCAGAACCCTGTAGGAGATGGCACCTGGAACTAGGGTGCTGGTGGGCTGCATATGTGATCCCAGACCACCAGGACTGGGCTGCCAGGGAAACAACTCAGATCGGGTGGGCCACTTGCCTGCAGATCCCCCTCTGGTACACTGGCACCCTCAGGCAGGCAGCACCTGAACCCGGGTGGTGCAGCCGCCCACCCACCGCCCCCGCACCTCCTTCTCGCCTGCCTCCGCAGAAGGGTGCCATTTGGCGTCTAAATAGCGTCTCAGGCAGCTCTGAGACAGGTAAGGAGGTTTAATTAAAATTAGTGCCTCTCTCCTGGCAATCGCGGTGTTTATGAAGATGGGCCTGGCGGGCATTGTTCCCCCGAGGACTTAATCGAAGCTTAATGGATTGACCTAACATTCGATTTCCTGATTCCCATTGAGGCGCGCGGCAGCATTCCCTTAAGCGTTTGCAATTTACCCACGGCTCCTCGCCAACAAAAGGCGGCCTGAATAGCAGCGCCACTCGAGGGGCCATTGTGCGCGGGGGCGCCTGCCTGAGTCACCGCTATTGGGACAACATTCTTTATGCCTCGCTGGAATGAAAGGATTATTCAAATATTCAATTAAACCGTGAAAAGGGGGCTTTTCTGAGATCCCGGGGGCCCACAGCTCGCAGAGCTAGCGGCTGCTCCCCGGGGTGGGTGCCATCTCCCACCGCCTGCGTCTCCAGGGCTGTAGGAGTCCAGCTCACTTCCACCCAGGAACCCAGGCCTTCAGCCACCCGGTGCACGCCCCGGTCCTGACGCCCTATCTTGTGGAAGACACTAACAATGGGTGGGGAAATGACTTGTCCCAGGTCACCGTGCTGATTGCAGAGCTGGGGTTGGATCCCCAGTACATTAAGGGGGAGTCTCCGGGCTGTGGAACTCCTACCTCTGCCCCTGTGTCTAAGGATGGAAGGACACCACACTCTGTGGGTTGTGGCTCTGTTTTGTGTCCCTTAGGATCTTCACAGCAGGCTGAGGACTGGGGAACATGGGGAGACTGGAGAAGGAGAAGGGGAGTGACCTGTCTCAAGTGAAGGGGCGTCAGGGCTGAAGCCAGGTTTAGGTTCCCGGGAAACCTAGGATCCACTGGTGGGGCCTTTGAACAGACCCCTGGGTTGTAGGGAACCTGTTCTAGCCCTGTTCTGCCCACAGCAAGGCCTAAATCCTGCCCTGCTGTCTGTGGGTGTTCCAGGCACACCCTGATGTTGAGCCTTGGGGTGCTCTTCATGAAGCGTAGATGTTTATGGGGACGAATAGGGTCCATGTGAGATGTCTGGTGAATGCCTAGGAAACTGACTCTTAGATTGTGGCTGAGAGGGTGCTTCCTTCCACCCAGCTGGCCTCAGAGGGACATGTGTGCTGGGGGTGTCTCACCATGAGAAGGTCCGAGAATTCAGAGCACTTCTGGGAGAGGGGCTGTCTCTGAAAGCTGTCCTTGTCCTGCGCCCTCCCCCTGTGCTCCTCTGCTGTCCCTGTGTCCCTGAAGTGTGTTTCTGAGAACAGTAAATCCTGGTAAAGCTGAGGCCCTAGTGTCCCCAGCCCGATTCCCTCCTCCCCAATGCTTTCCTCTGGGCCCCTTCACTGGGTGGCCCTGAGCTGGTCCCCAGTCTCCTACTATGAGTTGTTGGTAGTCCAGGGACCCCGTGGGGGTGAAGGTAGAGGCGCAGGATTGGAATGAGAAGAAGTTGGGATAGGAATGGACTGGCTTAAGTGGAGTGCTTTCCCATAACCACCTTTGCATACGTCTGGGGAGCAGGGTTGCTACACACCTTGGGTTGGCAATCACTGCACGCAGGGAGGCAGGGAAGGGCTGGGGCTGGCATCTAGCTGGGTCTCTATGGACAAAAGGAGCTTCTATCAAATGGGCACAAACATGTCTTATGTGTTCATGGTGATCCTGGGGAAGGGAGGAAGAAAACGCCCCTGGCTTACTTACTGAAGGGTGAGGGGCCAGGGAAGGGGAGGGTAGAGGACAGCAGCCACCAGATCCTGCCATACGCCCTGGGCTCAGCTCCGGTTTCCCTAAATCCAGCTTTGGATAACACAGGCCTGGCCAGGCGCACCGGGGGCGACTGGGGATCAGGGTTGCCAAGCGCCTCAGCTTTCCTGGCGCAGTGGGTGTTAGGAGGGATTAGAGGACCAAGGGCTGCGCATGCTGGTTCATCCAACTCCCCCGCAGCAGCAGGGATGGGGTTCCAAGGTGGGCAGAAGGCAGATGGGTGACAATCTTCCAAGGCACTAGAAGCCACAGCTCAGAAGAGGCTGGGCCAGGTTTTGAGGATGGGGGCTGAGCCTTGTGGATTCTTGCTGACCCTGAATCCCTAGCAGGGAACCAGTCAGAGGTGCTGCACAGGAACCCGAAGAGGCTGAAGGATCTGGGTTTCCCACCTCCTCCAAGGTGGACAAAGCCTCTTCTGACAGGAGGAAGGCCTTTCAAGCAAAGCAGGCAGGGACTCATCCGCAGGGCTCCTAAGTAGTGTCTATCACCCCTAGGGGCTCACTTTCAAGACCCCTTTCCTGTCTTCCCAGGACTCAGGTTCTGGGGTGATCATACCCTCCAACCACGGCCTGAGTCACCTTTGCCCCATGCTGAGCCCTCTGCCCCCTCCCTTGCAGAGAGTCCATCCTTCATGTCGAAGGTGGTTTCTTGGGTGCCGCTGTTCCTATGTAGTGTGTCTTTATGGGGCTTGGTGGATCAGCTGTTTTTGTTTTTCTTTGCAGTGTAGGAGATGGAACCCAGGGCCTATGTGTTCTGGGCCAGTGCTCTGCCACTGAGCTACACGCCATGTTTTAAGTGGAAATGGCTTTGGCCCTACAGACCTCCCATATCTTCCCACTGTCTCTTGACTCCCACCTGGCCATGCTTTAAAAATCGGACTATTCACTTTGAATTCTGTCCACTCCATGATGGCCCCAGGTGTAGCTGGCATGCAACTGCTCAGGCCCCTCGTTCTCATCCTCACCACAAACCCTACTGAGGTGAAGCTGTATCCCCTAGGGCCCCATGAGAGAAATTTCTGAGCATCTTTCTTGGTCCAGAGGAAACCCAGAGTGTCCTTGGATCTCACAGTTTATGGTTCTGAGACAGGTCCTGCCACACACGGGTCATGCTGGTGGCAGGGTGGTGATGCTGATGGTAACTTGGGGGTGGAGGGTTTTGTCATGATGATAGGTGTGTGACCTGTTATGGCTACAGTGGTGACCATGGCCATGGTGAGTGGGAGCAGTGATGGAAACTCAGCCAGTGAGCTTCCTGCATGCCCCTGAAATCCTTGGAGGGACTTCTGTACCCATATTACAGATAAGAACAGATCGCAGGTGCAAAGACCACACCTAGAGATGCACCTGTAGGTTGGCAATGGTCTTGGTGATTGTCAGTGTCCATGGTGACCACTGCAGTGATGATGTGGCAGTGATGATGAGAACTGTGACTGTGGTTGGTGGGGGGAGGGGAAACTGTATTGGTTAAAAAAACACGAGGGTGTCAGTCAGTGATTGCTAACCACATGATGACTTTGGTGGTGGGCATCAGGAAGGTGATGTTAGTGATGACTGTGACAGTGTCCCCCTGGCCCTGGCAGTGACGCAGTGTCTGGAGAGTGATGCGTTTCTCCCGTTGCAGATGTGAAGTTCTTGAACAACCACGGCCTGGTGAAGGATGCTCAGGAGAAAGCCAATGCTGCCCTGCTCGAGTACACCCTGTGCCACTACCCGCACTGTGGGGACAAGTTCCAGCAGTTGCTGCTGTGCCTAGTCGAGGTCCGAGCCCTGAGCATGCAGGCCAAGGAGTACCTGTACCAAAAGCACCTGGGCAACGAGCTGCCCCGCAACAACCTTCTCATCGAGATGCTCCAGGCTAAGCAGACTTGAGCCTGGGCACTGGGCAGTGGGTGGGGGGCACCGCTGCTCCACATGGCTCATCGCAGTAGGTGACCCAGGAGCCCCATCCCTAGGCCCCTGCCCCTGAGCTCCGGAGCTGTGTTTGAGATGGTGGGTGAGGAGGGGTAGGGCCTGGCTGGGGCAGGTAGATCTCCCCAGTCACTAGAACTTTCCTGCCACATAGACTGCCCCAAGGTGACTGCTAACTACCCCTACTTCTCCCTGATCCCCAGCTTCTGTCCTGGCATCTGAGACGCAGGTCCCGGGAGGAGGTTAGGGATTCCCTGGTGGGCCTGGATGTCCCTTGGGTCAGAGGTCATCCTCCCCTTCTCTCCTGGAGTCAGAAGCAGGGGAAGGTGAGCAAGCATCAATGAGGGCAGAGAGGGGGGCCTCCAGGCTTCTCAAAGAAAGGGAAGTCCTCTGTTCTCTAAACTAGGGATAACTGAGTTTGCTAAATTGAACAGGGCCTGCTGAGACTGGCTAGGGAAAAGCAACCTCTCCCAGTCCTCGACCCAGCTGACATCTGCAGGGGAGCTGACCCACTGCCCAGAAAGACTCCTATAAGCAGCCTTCTCTCCAGTCCCAGCCACCCAGGAAAGAGGACTCTGCTCCAGCCAACATTTCTTGGCTACCTGGGCTGGTATTAATCTGCAAGGTTGTAGTCAAGAGGGGGGTTGGCATTTTTCTTTTTCTTTTGGTTTTGCTTTTTTGTTTTCCTAGATAGTCCTTGAGAAGTGTCTCTGAGGAGGTGGCAGGGGACAGAGTGAGGTGGGATATGGGGACTAGCACCACAGCTTTCTCTCTGACTTCTCACTGTCAGGGTGCTGCTTGGGCATTTCTCTGAGCCCCACCCCACCCAGAGGAGAGCTGAGGCTTGCTGGCACTCAGCCCCACTTGATGAACAACTGGAGGTCTGTGGGGCCTCAGAATCCTTGTGGATGAACCCAAGAGGACGCACGGGTCTCTAGATGGGGACAATGCTGACAAGTCCCTCCTTCATGGTTCTGTCCCTTTGGGTCCCTTGAAACTGGCCTCAGCTCTCAGGCCTCTGCCCAGTGTCCTGCAAGTCACTCATTTTTGGCGCTGGGAAGAGGTCTCGGCTGTCCTGTGTCCCAGGCTGAGTATCAGCTGCCCATCCTGCTTTCGTGTCTCTGCTGCAGCTTGTGCCAGGCGTGCCCAGCTGGATGAGGCTGGCCACCCCTGTCCCCTGCCTTCTGCCACTCTGGCTCAGTCCCCTCCTCTGCCCCTGAAATGCAAGCTCCTGCCAAGGCCAGAGACCCACAACCCCAAAACAAGAAGTGCCCTTACAAGTCCCCCCAACCCCCGCAGCCCTGAAATAAATTTTGCAATTAGTTTCCACTTGCTTTCTGGGTTTGTGTTGCACAGCACCTCTGGGTGGGTTCTGAGTGGCGGGGGGATGGGGGCTGATGCTCTGTCTGGGATGACCAGGACACACAAGATGACCTTTGGCTCAAAACTCTGGAGAGGCAAATGGGTTGGAGAGGCCAGGGTGTAGGGACCTCAGTGTACCGTGGCTTTAAGAGACCTCAGTTCCACTCTGGCCACATGAGCTCTGGCCCCATCTTGGGTAGAAGAAGCATTCATTTAGTGAACACCTACTGTATGCCCTCTCTTAGCTCCCCATCCCTAAAGTAGCCCTGGCAGGGAATTTAGGATGAGAAGGCACTTGTCAAGAACTCCTTTATGGAAGGGTTAGGGAAACCAGATCCCAATTGGGAGGGGGGTTGCTTTCTCCTTCCTCTCTGCCTTCTGCCACCATCCTCCCTCCCCCGCATGGTGGCAGCAGTGAGCTCAACAATGCCTTCGAACAGTCCTGCACGCGTCCTGCCAGCTCTTTCTGGTGTAGGTGGCGGGGCCAGAGAATGTATGAGGAAACGGAGGCCCAGTGTGAAGAGGCTTCGACACCTGCAGAAATGAAGCAGCCACCCTACTTTCTGTCCCTGGCACTCGGCCCCACTTGGTGAACAACTGGAGGTCTGTGGGGCCTCAGAATCCTTGTGGATGAACCCAAGAGGACGCGCGGGTCTCTAAATGGGGACAATGCTGACAAGTCCCTCCCTCATGGTTCTGTCCCTTTGGGTCCCTTGAAACTGGCCTCAGCTCTTGGGTCTCTGCTGCAGCTTGTGACAGGTGTGCACAGCTGGATGAGGCTGGCCATCCCTGTCCCCTGAAGTGTCCTGTCTTGAGGGAATAGGGGTCTTAAATTATAATATTTTGAGATTCATCGTGTAAACGAGCCAGAGATGAAGGGATTGATTTGGCTCCTGGGGACAGGACTCATAGCTGAGGTGTCATCCAAATTGGGTTTTGAAGAGTGCTTAGGAGTTCACTAGCTAGAAGTTGGGGGCAGTCCAGGCAAAGAAATTGGAGGAATGCCAATCAGCTGTGTTTAGCTGCAGAGTAAAGAACTTGTGTAGGCCCCAGCGTGGTGGCACACTCCTTTAATCCCAGCACTCAGGGGGCAGAAGTAGGAGTATCATCGTGAGTTTGAGGCCAGCCTGAGACTACAGAGTGAGTGCCAGGTCAGCCTGAGCTAGAGCGAGACCCTGCTTCGGGGGGAAAAAAAAAAAAGGTGTGTGTGGAGGAATGGATTGGTGGAGGAGGAGGACTAGAAAAGACTCTTGGTCCTGTCCCCTGCTCCCCCAGCCTTTTTGATTGACAGGAGCTTTCTGAAAGAGGAGATCAGATGAGATGGAAATGCAGGCGACAAGTGCTCTATCCATTTCCCTTTCACCTCCTTGCACCCCTCAAACTGCCTCCAACCCCAGAAGCAAGCAGTGAGCTCTGCCAGGGTCGGGCCAGCCTTCCATCTTCCTGGATTGAGCTCTGCTGCCCCTCCTGCAGGCATGTCTTCTCTTTTGGGACCTCGGGCCTTGCTGACTCAGTCACTTCAACACCTTGAACACAACCTGGTCTGAATCCACAGCATCACATAGCTCTGATCATAGGTGACATTCCCTGAGTGCCTACTGTGTGCAAACTGCTGTATGTACACCTATTAGAGGACTGTGTCACACAGCCCGCAAAGAAGACCAGCAGATGAAGGACCTGTTCTGCAGGTGATGAACAGGTCATCTAACATTCCCACAGCCCTGGTCCCCTAAAGGAAATTCCCTAACCCTGGACCTATGTAGGTGGGCTCAGGCAGGGCCCACAGCGAAAGCCCCTGAGTGCTGCCTGTGTCTCACCGCCTGTGAGACTGTCACTCTGCCCCTCTCGGCCTCACTCACCACAGTCCCACTCAGCTCTGTAGCCCCAGGGAGCTAGGCAGGATGCTGCTGACAGCCTCTGTCCAGTTTGATCCCCTGCCTTGAGCCTTCCTGAGCCCAGAACAGCTCTGATCCCCTGACCCTGAAGCCCGTTCTACCCTGGAAGAGATGAAGGGTCTTGCAGGTGGCTGAACAGTGGAGGAGGCTGGGCCTCATCAAGACAGTCATCCGTCCCAGCCTCCTGAGGGCAGCCATGGGTGCCTGACACCTCCTTGAAACAGTCCAACTCACACCCACTGCCCCTGCCCCCTGGCTTATGGAGCAAGGAAGACCCCAGGCCCGAGTCATGGACTATCTACGGAACAAGAAGGGGCGAGGATGGCCTCAAGACAGAGTGAGGACTTACAGTGATGAAGGATTCAGCCCAGTCCTAATAAATGTTGATTGTGTCTATGGATCCTGGTGACAAGGTTGAGACCCAAAGCCAAGGCAGCAGCTTCTTTGGCTCCCTCCCTCCTCCAGGACAGCCTTGGACCCCAGGCTGTCTCAGGATGGGAGGACCCACAGCCAACCAGGTAGAGCTTCAATATACAGTTTATTGGGGGAGGGGTAGAAGAGGGGGGGAGGGACAAAGACAGAAGGACGGGGGCCAGTCTGGAGCTGCTCTTCTCTGTCTCGGGCTGCTCCTTGGTCTAGTCTGGGGTCCCGGGGATGAGGTCTTCAGGACAGCTGAACTCAGCAGGGCTGGGAGGAAAGCCCTTCACATTCTCTCTAGCTCTCTGAAAGCAAAGTGGCCCTTTCTTTGGGCAGGGCTGGCAGGAATGGCCAAAATGGGGTGGGATCTGAGAACAGAGGCTCCACCAGACCCTGCCACCCTGGGCAACCCCTCACAGTCTCTCAACCCCCGTTTCTCCATCCTTAGAGCACCTGCGTGTCCCTGCGCCCCCTGCCAGTTTGGACCCCGCACCTAAGCCCAGGCCTCCAGAGTGGAGCGGGGCCTGGAGGGGGTGCGAAAAGCGGGGACCAGAGAGCCAGGCTTGGGGTCGGGAGGGTGGGGCCGAGGTGGAAGCGGCTCCGTTGCTACGAACAGCCCTAGCAACGCACCCATTCAGCAGAGACAAAGGCGCTGCGCAGAGGCGCCGGGGCTCTTGTTCCCGCAGCGCCCGCCCGGGGCGGGAGGGAGGGGAAGGGCGCTGGGCCTCTGCAGACCCCCATCCCCGGCCAGGTTCTGCACCCCATCGGGCCTGCAGGGTGCGCTCCGGCCCATCCTGGGGAGTCACGGGCCCTGTCTCAGCTGCCCCGTCTGTGACTGGGTGCCCGGTTACAGATCTCTTTGGCACCTCAGCCTTCTCATCTGCACGATGGGAGGAGAGCAGCCCCTCGTCCCCAGACCACTGGAGCGGGTCCCGCAGGTGCTCCGGGTTGGGTGGGCACCGAGCCTGGCTCCAGTAAGGCCACTGAAGACAGACCGGTAGCCCAGCCCTGGAAATAGTGTTTGAAGCCTCGCAGTGCTGGCTTGAGATCTCCAGAACTCAGATTGAGAGAGGCTGACAGAGACTGGGGTCCCCACCCTAGGACCAGGCTGAGTCCCCCAGCCTCAGGCCTCTTCCTGAGCAGGGCCTGGGGTGTCGCTAGCTTGGCCCAGATACCCACAGCCCCCACCCACGTCGTGCCCATTGGCCACTGACAGGGAAAGCGCCTGCCCTGGGGTTTAGGCGAACTCCCAGTAGAGGCATCAGGCAGGACTGGAGCCCAGGACAGAGGTGGCTGCGTTCCTAAATAGCCTATTTCCCCAGGAAGGCCACCTAAAGTCTCAAATCACTTGCATCCTGGTGAAATGTGTTGAGGAGTTGTCTCCACCCAAAGGGGAAAAAGGACTGCCCACCCCCGGAGAAGCAGTACCTGAAGCCTTGAATGATGTCAGCTCCACAGCCTGAAGGACAAGGGCACAGGGTGGACTCTTTGTTTCCCTTCATTTTAGGGACCCTTGGTTGATTTGGGGATGGCTCCTCTCCCCCACTGGCCTTGATTTTCAGGTCACCAGTATGCTGGCTGCTGCAGCTCCCAGTGTCTCCCTGTACTCAGGCTCGGGGCAGCACCCACCTGTCCCGCCCTAGTCCCTGTGCTGTCCCCAAGTCTGCCACACTAGTTGGCCCCTTGTCCCAGCTCACCGATCTCCCAGGTTCTGCAATAGAGGAGAAGGCTGTAGGGATCCGGGGGCCATGGGTCCCTAGTAGGGGGAACCAGAGTTCATGCATTTGGAGGACAAGACAGGAATTCCTGTCTCTGTTTCCCTGGGTGGGGCCTTCATTATCAAACACCCAGAGCATCCACTCAAAGCTAGGTGAGTGATGAGGAAACTGAGGCCCAAGGACACTTTGGGGAGATGGATGTGGAAGTCCTGCTTGGCCTTGAAGTCTTTCAATCCAGGTCCTGAGTCAGGGCCTCATCCCCAGGCCAGCTCTCCCCTGGCTGCAGAAATCCCAGCCTACCCCATTGAAGACCCAGAGAAGGTTGCCCTGGGCAAACCCCACCTCTGGATGGGCACCAAGGGTCCTTTCATGGTCGTGGGATAAGCCTTTCTCAAGGCCCAAGATTGTAGCTCTTCCTGGATCTCAGTTTCCTTGTCTTTCAAAGGAGCTACTTAATAGGTCCTGCCATTGTCCTCTTAGCGCTGCCTGAGCCCAGGGGAAATCATGACACTAGGAATGGGGTGGTGGGGTTGTACCTCTGAAAGCTGTGTGTCTTTGTGGTGGAGCATAGGCTGTGAGGTTGTCCTGGGCCATGGCCCAGGGACCCGAGGCTCGTGGGCCAGTGGGTCCAGAGCAGGTCTGAAAGGAGAGGTATGTTGTGCCTAGACCTGCCAAGTTGCCAGGGCAGCTTACCACCCTTGCCCTCAGCTGGCCGCACCTGCCCCACTGTGAGCTCTTCTGCAGCCTTCTTCTCTGCCTTCCTCTTCAGCGTGCTCCGCACCTTCAAGACAGTGGAGGTTAGGCCTGGGGACTGTCTGTGACCCAGGTGGCAGAGCCCTACAGGTGAGCCTGCCCACAGACCTGCAGGAACCCCAGCTTCCCACAGCTCATAAACCTTACTCACCTCCCCATTGTAAGCTGCGTAGACCAGAAAGATATATGGGCCCTGAGAACAGAGGTCATGTCACTTCTAGGGAGCCCCCCACCCCATCATGCAGCCTTAGCCTCCTGCTTGGTCCCAGGTCCCAGGGTCATGGGGCCACAGCAGAGACACCCAGAGACACGGAGGGATAGTCAGAAGCAGAGTGACTACAAGGCCTCCCTGCTTTCTCTCTGAGCAGAGCCCCCCCCCCCATACACACATACTGAAGCTCCTCACAGCGAGGCCCCTGAAGCAGCCAGGAGATGCTTTCCTGTGGCTCCAAGGCCAAGCCATTAGCATGGGGCCTCAAGAGCCTTCACTCCTCTGGGCTGGGAAAAGAGAAAGCCCAGGTTCCCTCCATCAGGGATGGGAGGTGTGTGTGAAGGGCTTAGAGGGGCTGGGTCAGATCTAGCTCCTGGACACGGGCATGGGGACCAGCATGCCATGAGCAAAACACCAACACATTTGGGTCTCTTGCGACTTTCACAGCAGTCCCATGGGAGGGATGGGTATTCATTCTCCCCAGTAAATGGATAGTGACCATGTGTTTGGGGTGGGGCATAGGAATGAGTCCCAAGCTACAGTGTGGTCCAATGGGCCAGACTTGGAGCCTAGGACTTCCTCAGAGAACACCTCACATCATAGAAGGTCAGAACAGTCAGGCCTTCCAGCCACCAAGCAAGCTGAGCCCAAGGGCTGACTACCCCTCCAGGTTCCCAGGCACGGACATGGGGTTCCCACCCTATAGCAGATTCCTAACTGCCAGAGGCAGCCTGTCCTCTCCCCTACCTAGTTTCCTCTCACCTGTTCTTCACCAGGGGAACAGGGCATCTTTCTAAATTCCCTCCCAACTGTACCGGTCCCTGCCTGGCACCCTCCATGGCTCCCATTCCCCCTCTAATAATGTCTGAGCTCCTTATAACAACTCTGAGGTCCATGCACGGTTAGGTTCCCATGTGCCCTCCTGCCTCGTATGTTCCTCCCCACCCCCATTCGATCCCACCAGGACTTTCTCTGCATGCAGCTGTGGGTCTTAGTTGGAAATCAGTCCCTCTAAGAAGCCCCTGTCCCCACATGGTCCTGTCCTTTGGACTGTCAGCTGCAGTGGTACTCCATTGTGCCTGGGTGATGCACAGATTGGCTCCTTGGTACTGTGCACCACATGTTCTCTGGTACGTAATCAGCACTGATGTGGGTGTGGGCTGAATGAATGAATGAATGAACAAATGAGCTCCCATTCACAGGGCTTTGGCATGTATCAGATATTGTGTTTAGCCCTTTGCAAGTGTTGTCTCAGTTGGAGTGTCGCCTCCCCCCATCATCCCTTGAGATGTGTGGGACTCTGGTTCCCTTTAGACAGAGGTAAAACTAGGTAGGCCTGGTCCAGCTTATCCAGGTATCACAAGATTGATCCCACCAGGGTAGGTGTGAGCTACATCTGGTTATAGAAGGAAGGCATTGTTCTCCCTCTACAAAACTAGGTACAGAAGGAGATAAAATCACCCCTGAAGGATGAGTGAGGCTATACTCATTCTAGTCTTTCTGGACCTGATTACCTGGCCACTGTCTTGAGGGCACAGCCTGCTCAGTTTATGAGAGAGAGAAAGAGAGAGACAGAGACAGAGAGACAGAGAGAGGAAAGAGAGAGCACACTGGAAGTACAATAGTACAATGTGGGAAGGAAGATGCAGAGAGACGAGGTGTGATAGAAAAGAAAGAAGGGGAAGCCAGGCCTATGGGCAGTGGCCAGGGATGGGGCTGATGACTGCGCCTAGAGTTGGAGTCAGGGACCTGCCTGCCTGAGCCACACCCACAGAGAAGGGAGGCAGAGACAGGGATAGACAGGGACCGGGAGAACAGGAGGCCTAGCGGCCCAGGAAAACCCAGGCTGTGTGAAGGCAACACCAGCAAAAATGTCTATGGCTGAAGAAGACAGGATAGGGAGAGAAGACAGGCAGGCTGAAAGAGCCTGAGGGGCAGAGAAAACATCTGTCAGCCACAGTGAAATCCCACAGGGAGAGGGAGGAAGAAAGGGGGGGGGGCAGAGATGGCTGCCACATCTCTGCTCAGCTGAGGGGCCCCAACAGAAGTGAACCCACTCCTTGTCATGGAGGGCATCTCCAACAACCTGGAGCAATTGCCATGGCAACACGCTTCTGGCACCCTCAATGTCTTCCAATGGATGGGGTCACTCGGATACAAGGGGAAAGACTGGAATGAAGTGAAGGGGACCTGGGACATGGAAGGTAGCTGTGCAGGGGAGACACAGCAGCGCCCTGTACCCCACTGCTCAGGTCTACACAGATCTTCATTGTTGGGAGCTCTCCGGGTGGGTCCCTTCTCTCCCCTTGCAGATCCCTTTCCCTCCACCCATCTCCATGGGACAGAATGTGGCTAAGTCCCAAAGGCCCAGGGAGAGAAGATAACCTAGACCAGGACCCCGCAACCAACACCCTAAGCAGCAATCCCCTCCCGGCCTCATCCCCTCGTCAACATGCCCTCATCTGACTCATGCCGCCTTTAGAATAGAGCGTATGGCTGCTTCTCCCCTAGTGTCATATCTAGTGCCTGGCACATGGAGGTTGATGACCGGTGACTGTCACACAGGTAGATGAGTTCCCTTCCCAGGACTGCTCCAGGACCCATCTGTGGTCAAGACTGACCAGGAGGACAGGTGCTGAGGACCCTGACACTGGTTCTTTCTGCTTTGAGGACTCAGTTGAGTACAAGCCCCCAGTTCTCGTCTATGATCTTGTTGGGAGACAAAAGTGAGTGAACACCCTGGCATTGTAAGCGACTCTTACCATCTAGGCCCCACCTATGAGGGAGGACCCAGAGCCTTGGATGGAGTTTGCACCTGATTTCTGTGCTCTGGCCTGGCCTGCTGTTTTGGCCATGTGACAGCCCTGGTGTGGGGAGAGCTGGTGTAGACCAAGAGAGAAAGGCACCCCAAGGGACAGGGCAGGAACAACAGGGACCCTCCTTGGACTTCCCAGAACCCAGCCCTAGCTGGCACTGTCTGTCCATGTCTGAATCCCACACAGGTCTATGACTCCTGAGGACAGGGACACTCTGATATACAGGCACTCTGCAGCCACCCCACCATTATGGCCTGGTGGGGGTTAAGCACTGGCCTCATGACCAAACCTTCCCTCTGCTGTCTTCACAGATGGAGCAGTCTAGGCTGATCCCAAAGGAGAGGCCATTACCACCCAGGATGCCTTCCCTGGTCTCCTGGGGAGGACTGAAGTGGTTCTGGCACCAGCCTAGGGGCTGGAACTTCTGTTGTGCCCTATAGTGCCAGAGACACCTTGGAGGGCCTAAGCCTCAATTGTCCAATGGGCCAAAAATTCTCCCCCACGTCCTGCTTGTTGATTACTGGTTATCATACCACCCTCAGCCTCTCCTTTGACAATACCACTTCTTGCCGCTGGGATGCCTCCCATGATGGAGAGCTCACTCTGACCCTAGACTGACAAACTAGGCACCTCCTCTGAGTCCCAGTGTGCAACAGCCCCCATTCAGAGGGTCAGAGCCTGGAGTTACCTGGAAGGAATTGAGGCCCACGGCAGTGTAGGACCAGGCTGGACTATGGTGCACCAAGAGACCAACCAACCAGGTCAGGCCCAAGACAGGCAACAGCACCAGCACCGGCTTCACAGTGGCCCTGGGGGAGGGTGGCAGGGCTGAAGGGCCAAGGCCGTCCCCTGGGATTCAGGGTGGGGAGCAGTGCCCAGGAAGTGCTGGAGAGGACTTGGAGTGGAGGGCTGCAGACACGAGTTGATTCTGCAGTACTTTGGGGGAGTCAGGACCTCACTTCCTTCCTTCTCAGTAGGGGTGATGTCACTGGGGAGATGGGGTCCCCGCACCCAACCTGGTAGGCAGTAATGAGGGCAGCTGCTCAAGAGCAGGGGCGATGGAGTCAGGAAGACTCTCCAGGGACCCAGTTCTGTGGCTTCTCAGGCTTGGTGGTCCTGCCATGGTGGGGGAAGGGTCAAGAGAGGCCACAGAGTCCTGGTTCCAGCAGCCATGGTCCTGGGAAGTGACGACAGTCCTTGGCAGGACTGGTGACGTATATCCTTACCCTAACCCTGAACTAGGGATAACCTGATTTGGGGAGTCTGCCCCACTTTGTTCTTCCCAGTGCCTTCTACGGACAATGAAGCAAAAGAACAGTGGCTCACAGAGGACTGAGGGCCAGCCTCACATGACACATTCCAGCATGGTGACACATAAGCAAGGCCACGTGTGTGCTCATCTTCTCCATAGCACCTCACACAGACACACGACCCCCACAGAGACTGCTCATGTTCATACCCAACCAGCTGCCATTGCACCCCAACCTCGTCCTGTCCCCTGCTGAGCCTCACCATATCTGGACCCTAATCTGCCTCTGCAGGCTGGGCTGAGGGCTCAGCATACGTGCATGGCGGCGGGCACTGGACACGGTGACCATCACCACACTGACCAGGATACAGGTGTTGGCCTGGAAGTTGGGTATCAATGGGTGAGAGAAGTCCCCCCATCCCCAATATGTCTTTCCCCCATGGCCCCACGCCTCCCAGCTCACGGTCAACACGAAAAGCACAGGTCCCACGAAGGCCCAGATGGCATCTGTGTGCACATTGAGCCAGCAATGTCCAGTGGCCACATAGGCATCAGGGCTCATGGTCAGAGTGATGGCCACGATGACCATGGGTATGCCTAGGGAAGGAGGAAGTGGCCTCAGACCATGCCTCCACTCTTTCCTCTCCAGGACCCAGCCCACAGCTGCCCCCAAGTAGCCCTGGGGAGATCCAGGGTGATGCTGGGGCCGTGAGAGTTTGGTATAGGCTTGAGGCTGGGAGCCGGTGAGAGGGTGGGATGGGATTGGCATGGGGCTAGCTGATCTTGAAGATGGGGATCACCATAGGGTGAGCGCTGAGGTTGTTGACATGGAAGGGGGTTGAGGCACACAGGCTGGGTAAAGTTGGAGAACTGAAAAAACTCATCTTACAATCAGGCGGTGTTGAGTGAAATGGGCCTGGGGTAGTGATGAGTGCTAGGTGTTGAGTGGTACTGGGTGCTAGGTGGCCGGCAGGTGGATTGTGCTGGGTAGTGATGTACCAGGTAGTGATGGATCTAGTGGTATTGGGAGGTTTTCAAGGCAAGGGAGGCTGTGTGAGAACAGAGCGGGATTGGAGATCAGGGCCTCACCCCAGCCTGTGGCATAGTAGAGTCTCATCCTGGGGCCTGGGCGCATGCGCACAGCCACCACCTTGCTCCACAGCAGCAGCCCCTCCACCAGCATCCAGGAGAAGGCGACCAAAAAGAGGAGGTGCATTGTGGCTGTGACAGCCACACATGCCACCTGGGGGATGAGAGTTGCCACCAAGGTCAACCCTAGAGGCAGCCCCATCCGGGTCCCATACCCATGCCTGCATTGCCATCCAAACAGGACTCAGGGGAAGGTCTCTGTTTTCTGTACCCTCTGCAGTCTTTCCTCTCTGGGCCCTGCCTCTCACTGGGGCAATGGAGTCAAGGGAAGGCAACCCTGGGAGAAGAACCCCAAAAACTTACAAGTGCTTTCCTGGGCCCAGAACTTGCAAGGCCATCATGTGGCTGCCTACCTGGTTGGTTTTTGCCCACTCACTGGCCAGGAGGAAGCCCTCTGCAGAGGCCAAGGAGAAGGTGAGGTTCTTGTGGACTGTGGTCCTCTCTGATGTGGGGACCCTGAACAAACAGAGGAGCTGTTTAATAAGACTCAGCCTCACCTGGGTCCCTTGTGGCTTGGCTCATGCAAGCAACAAGGACAGCTCAACAGGTGCCCAGCACTCCCCAAAGGAAGCTCCTGACCAAGGTCTGGGACTAAGGATGGACCAAGGAGGCCCATAGAGGAATGTGGAGCCTGGTGTGGTCCACTCTCTCACCCAGCAGCCAGGAGGAGCAGGAAGGTGGTGGCTAGTGTGCAGAAAGATATGCCGCAGCCCACAAACGAGAGCGTCCAGAGCAGCGACTCCTCCTCGGGGCCTCTCTGCAGGAAAGGACAGCAAGAAATGTCACTGCCCTGACCTAGATAAAATTTGCCCTGTTTGGTCCATGGCTCCTCAGGGGAGCAGGGATGATGATAGAACTAGCCACCCGAGCTCAGGCATGCACACAGCAGGTGCTTAATAAGTGAGCTCCTGATGGCCCTCCCTAAAAGCCCCCACCTCACTTGTCAGCCAAGTTTCCACTAACTCAGCAGAGCCCTGGATTAGAAGTGACTGACCCACCCAAGGGGAGGAGACCCCAGGGGGCAGGTGACCACCCACAGGGACCATGGACAGTTGCTAGAAATGAAGCTGTTTGGAGCTGAGGAGATGGCTCAGTGGTTAAAGGGGCTTGCTTGCTGCTGGCCCAGGTTGGATTCCCCAACACCCATGTAAAGTTGGGCACCTGTGTCTGGAGTTAGTTTGCAATGGCAGGACACACACACACACACACACACACACACACACACACACACACACACACACACACAAATTAAAAAAAAAAAAGACATGAGCAAAAAAACCCCAATAGTGCATGCCTTTAATCCCAGGCAGAGGTAGGAGGATCACTGTGAGTTCAAGGCCACCCTGAGACAACATATTGAATTCAGCCTGGGCTAGAGTGAGACCCTACCTTAAAAAACAAAAACCAAACCAAAAAGATCTGAGGCTGCTAATAGGTTATGACATTTCCAGGACATAGTCATATGGTAAATTTTCCTAGGTACTCTCCACTACATCCAAGGCCCCAACCTTGCTGAGGTGCTGGCTCTCTTTAATTTGACCTCTTAGTAAGTGACCATGGAGTCTCTTTCCAGCTCCAGGGATCCATCCTCTCCTGGTCTGCTCTGGAGTTTGGTTCCCTCAGGAACCTATCTTAGCCAAACCTCCTCTTCCTCCCACCCTCATCTGGGCTCATGATTTATCTAAAGGCTTTTCATGGCCACCAAGACACCTTCCTGAACCCCAGGCCCCTAACCTCACCGCTTCTCGCCCTCCCACCTGCCACTTGCACAGCTTTTCTGCCTGGATCCTCTCAGAGCTCAAGGTCCCAGGCCTTGACCCCTGAACACCCTCCTCTGCTACAATGCCAGGTCTCCCTGCTCCGCGCTCACCTGCACGTCGTACACCTGCAGCAGGACGGCAAAGCTCGTGCTGTGGTTACAGAAACAGGCTGTAGAGTCTTGGTGTAGCGCGAGCACTGAGCAGCCAGCAGTGGCCCAGGAGCCCCCTGCATCTGATCTTGGGATTGGGAGGAAGTAAAGATGCTTGAGACAGGGTAGACACGGGGGTGAAGGATGGATAGTCAGAGGCCTCGCCCCAAAGCCTGGGCCCATCGCTTACCTGCCTCTAGCAGGGTGTGACTCTAGCCAGTCATGGACCAGCTGGGGCTTCAGCCTCCCATCCGTCACATGTGCTGACATCAGGGATGGTAGGACAGGGGAAGCTGGACAGACACCATGGCTACTATTTCTTACCTGGCCTGCTTACTCTGCCGCTATGACCGATGTCCTTCCCTCAGCTGGACATACAGGGCAGGGATTGGGGATAGCTTCTGGAGCCCCTCCCTGGCCTTAGATTCCCTCTAGCAGCCATGCGACAGCTGGCACCCCACAGCGTCAGTGCCATCTCGCTCGCTATGATGCGGGTGACACATTCTCTGGCCCAGCTTGTCATGGGTCTGTGTGGGCTTTGGTCATCCCTGCTGGGCAGTTTGGAAGAGCCCTAAACACCTCTGAGTCCAGCAGAGAACATGCCACTTTAAAAAGCTGCCTTATATAAAGAACCCAGAAACTCACTTGATACTGAAGTTCCAGAAGGCACAGACAGGTTCCAGAAGCTTCTGAGGAAAGGCCTGGGAGCAGGAAACGAGGACAGGACAGATGTGTGAACATTTATGGGAAACCTAAGACAGGTGTGCTTGTGCTGTGGGGGAGGAAAGAGAGCCCAGAAGGACAGAGAGGTGGGGTCCTGAGGACCTTCCTTGGGTTTGTTTTGTTTCTGAGACAATCTTTATGTAGTGTAGACAGGCTTCCCTCCTCAAGCCTCCCAAGTTCTGGGATATCTTCCCAGGCACTTCTATTTTAGGGACCCTGGTTGTGCTTCCTGGGTCAAAGGTGAAAGGGGCTGGAGGAAAATGGCAGTTGGGGGGGGGGTGGGCCGAGGGAAGCCGAGGAAGTCCAATTTTATTTTAACATTATGTGTAAGACCAAGCAGTGGAGCCAAGCTAAATGGCCATCTGTCATGGAGGGCTGGACAGCTGTGACTGCCCCTTTCCTGGGCTAGTGTGCTGCTGGGACAATGACAACCAGGTGGGATCTGTCCACCGATAAAGAAACAAAGAAAACCCACACAGCACACTGCATGGTATGAGCCTGTCCACAGAGCCAAGTTCTGCATAGTTCTGAATACACCCCCAAGGTCTTGGGGTCGATGACCAGCTCACCTACCCCTACCCATGGTGAGGACTGGAAGTGATTAAAATCATCAGGCTAACTAGGCGGGTTCTTTTGTAACTAGACAGGACAATAATTTAGATTTCAGATGATGTCATTAGTGGACTAGCCCCTACCTGGGCAGCAAAGGCAGCCTGGGCTTGGGACCTGGACTATTTATTCCAATTGGGGACAGTAACAGCAACGTCCCTCACTTGGTGTTTTTCAAGCACTTTCATGTTCTTTCCTGTGATCGTCATAGCAACCTTGGAGCCAGGCATGAGCTTTCCGACTTGGAAAGTAATGCTCAGAGAGGGGATGGTCTGGACGCTCCAGATCACACAGCAGAGAGCTGAGGCTGAGCCCTGTCTTGCTCTCCTCCATTCTGCAATGGTGCCTGCTGAAAATAGTTTCTGGAGTTTACTAGAATGTCATCCTATATATCATCCATCCAAAATATTTTACTACTATGCTGGGTGTCAGACACACATTGATTATTGCACCATGGCTGGCATTTTCAAGTGTTGACAACTGAAATATCAATCTAGGTAGGGGACTGGGGAGATGGCTCAGTGATTAGAGGTATTTGTTTATGGGCTGGAGAGATGGCTCAGCGGTTAAAGCACTGTTGTGGTCAACTTCCTAGTTGTTGAGCAGAAAGAACCCAAACAAAAGCCGCTTGTGGGGGAATGGATTTGTTTGGCTTACGAACTCAAGGGGAGACTCCATCCTGGCAGGGAAAACGATGGCATGAGCAGAGGGGTGGACATCACCTCCACCACAGCACTGGAAATAGCGGCAGGAAGGTGTGCCAAACTCTGGCAAGGGAAAACTGGTTTATAACCCCCGTAAGTCTGTCCCCAACAACACAGCTCCATTGAGGTTGTAAAATCCAAACTGCCATCAGCTGAGGATCAATTACCCAGAACACATTCATTTGTTTGTGGGGGACACCTGGATCAAACCATGACAGGCACTTGCCTCTAGTGCCTAAGGCCCCAGGTTCAATTCCCCAGGGCCCACATAAGCCAGACCCACAAGGTGGTGGCCCTGGTGCATATCTTCTCTCTCTCTCTCTCTCTCTCTCTCTCTCTCTCTCTCTCTCTCTCTCTCCCTCTCTGCTTGAAAATGAATAAACAAAATATTTTTTTAAAAAAGGTACTTGTTTACAAGCCTGCTGACCCAAGTTCAATTCCCCAGAACCCATGCAAAGCCAGATGCAAGTGGCACAGATGTCTGGGGGCAATGAACGGTGGAGCCTGGCAAACCCAGAAGCTCACAGGCCAGCTGGACCTGCGCACATGCAGTGGCAAAAGCAACAGGGGAGACGAGTCTCAAAAGAGGATGGTGAGTCACGTCTTTAAATCCCAGCATCAGGAGCCAGAGGTGACCAGCCTGGGGCTATAAAATGAGTTCCAGGCCAGCCTGGGCTAGAGTGAGACCCTACCTTGAAAAATAGAAGAATGGAAAGGACAAATGTGTGCCATGGTACCTGTGTTTACACATACATACAGAAATAAGTCAAAACAGGTGTACACTCAGAATCCACAAAACGCTCATGTCCAGTGGCCCAAAGCAGGGAACAATGGTCAGAATCCCAATGCCATATGAGCCAGGTCTCTCACAGGGTTGCATTTTCCCAGGGTCATGACAGGAAGAGGGATGTTCTGCATTGGCCACAGCTCAGACCAAGGCATGCTAGGATCAGTCAGCAAGTGACTACTGCAAAGAACACCTGTGACTGAGACAATGCCAAAAAGACCCATGGGGAAGAAAGTGAAAAGCCCAAAAAAGAGCAAGGGCTGGGGCCGGGGAGATGGCTCAGTTGGAAAAGTACCTGCAGAGGCAAGCACGAGATTTTGAAATCCTGATTTTGAAATCCAATAACCACATAAATGCCAGGTGCCCTGGTGTGCCTGAAATCCTAACACTGGGGAGACAGAGACAGAAGGGTCCCTAGAGCTTGCTTGCTTGCTGGCTAGCTAGTATAGTCTAATTGGTGAACTCCAGACCAATGAGAGACCCTGTCTGGGAGAAGAGGTAGATGGTGTAGCTAAGGATGTAACCTCATGTTGTCGTCTGCCCTGCACATGCACCCATGGGTGTGGGACACACACACACACACACACACACACGAGAAACAAAGAGCAAGGTCTTTCATTTTGCAAAGGGGAGAAAATAGCTAAGAGGCCTTTTTACCAATGTGACACTGAAGGCTGGGCTGAAAGACAACCATAGTTTCTCTCTCTCTCTCTCTCTCTCTCTCTCTCTCTCTCTCTCTCTCTCACACACACACACACACACACACACACACACACACACACATTCATATGCCCTCGAGCACTCACAAGGAACATCTACATATTACTGTTTCATATGGCCCAAGCCCCTGTAGGTGGCCCACACACCCCCATGGGAAACAGTGTATCTGCTACGCAATCATAAATGTCCCCTGTGACCATGAAGAAGAATGATGGTAACACGCTGGAGTTTGTGGTGGATGTCAAGGTCGATGAGTATCAGATCACATGGGCAGAGAAGCGGCTCTGTGACGTGGATGTGGCCAAGGTCAATGCCCTGATCAGGCCTGATAAGGGAAGGAAGCGTGACTTCCACTGGCACAAGATTGTGATGTTTTGGATGTTGCCAACAAAATGGGCATCACTGAGACTCAGTCCAGCAGCCTACTTCTAAATACATGTTTTTTCACCATTTATAAAAAGAAACAGGTAGCCAGGCATGATGGCACACACCTTTAATCCCAGCACACCAGGGAGGCTGAGGTAGGAGGACTACCATGAGTTCCAAGTGGTCAGCCTGAGACTACAGAGTGAATTCCATCACCTGGGCTGGGGCGAGACTCTACCATGAAAAACCAAAAATAACAACAACAGCAACATAGAGGCTGGAGATATGGCTCCAGGGTTCAGTGTGCTTCCTCTATGAGGACCTGAAGGGGCCTGAGACTGTCTGAGTTCAAATATCCAGATACCACAATCAGGCTGAGTTTGGCCATGAACTCTGTAATCCAAGTCCTGTGGGGAGCAAAGACCAGCGACTCGCTGGGGCTTGTGAAGATGGCAAGTGGACGGTTAGTAAGGGACTCTTCTCAAGGAGAAACAGGCAGATGAGCTGTGCAGGGGACACCTGATGTCAGCATATCATGTCATACACCACACACAATACACACACCACATCAAGTGCAAAAATACACACACGCACACTATGTATGTATGTATGTATGTATGTATGTATGTATGTATGTATGTATGTATATATTCTCAGTGGGCCCAGTGTGGTGTATTGCATGCCTGTAATCCCAGCACTTGAGAGGTGGAGATAAGAGGGTCAGAAGTTCAAGGCCATCCTCACCGACATTGTGAGTTGGAGGCCATCTTTAGCTACATCTTTAGCTACCTTGCTTCAAATCACTCTCCAAATTATCTTGTATCCCAGAAGTATGTACAGTAATTATCTGTCCATCAAAAATTTTTTTAAACTCGGGGCTGGAGAGATGGCTCAGCAGTTAAGGCACTCGCCTCCAGTGCCTAAAGCACCAGGTTCAATACCCCAGTACCCACAAGGTGGTGGCCCTGGTGCGCTCTCTCTCTCTCTCTCTCTCTCTCTCTCTTCTTTCTCTCTTTCTGTGTATCTCTGCCTGAAAATGAATAAATAAAATATTTTTAAAAAATTTTAAAAACTCATATTAAAAACTAGTCCTAATCTAACTAACCAAGAATGAAGAAGAAAATGTGGCACCAGGCCTTGTATTCCACTCCCAGTAGCACAAGATGAAAACCCAACAAACATAGAAAAGAAACTGTTAGGCTGGGCAATAGCTCCATAGGTAAAGTGCTTACTTCACAAGCATGAAGATCCGAGTTAAATCCCCAGAACCCATGTCAAAGTGCAGAGCATGGCCCCATGGGTCTGTAATCCCAGCACTGGGGAGGCAGTCAGAAGGACCCTGGGGCTCTCTGGCCAGCCTGTCTAGCCTACTGGGGAGCTCCAGGCCAGTGTGAGACCCTGTCTCCAGAAGAGATGGACGACGTTCGTGAGGATAATACCTGAAGTCATCCTCCAGTCTCTACATACATGTGCACACCCCCACATGTGCACCCACACATACACACACATCACACACACCGAAGAAAAATGTCACTGGAGATGCTACAGCTGCTAAAGAAAAATAAGGGGGCATGACAAATAACTGTATGCTCGAAATATGACACCCCCCAAAAGAGAAGTTCAATAACCTAGATGAAATAGACAAGTCTTTGAAAGGTACAAATTTCCAAACCACTTCAAGAAGAAAAAAAAAACCCTGCAAATAATCTATGTCAATGAAAGAAATAGAACGTCTTTCTGCAAAGAAAATGCTAGATGCAGAAGACCTCACTGATTAAGCCAACCAAACATTTACAGAGGGAGAGAACACTTCCCAGTGTGTTTTATGAAGCCAGCAATAAAAAGCTGACACCAAAACCAGAGGGAGACATCACAAAAATGACAGAACACATTATTCATGAACACACACACAAATTAACAAAATACTAGACATTGAATTCAGCCAAATGTGCAAAGATGACACACCATAACGAACCATAACCAAACGGGGTTGATCCTAGGAATCTGAGGTAGGTTTAACATTTGAAAGTTGATCAATGCAATTTATTACTAGAATCAAAAGGAAAACTCTATGATCATGTCAATGTGGAAGAAGTATTTGGCAAAAGTCAATAGTTAGTCAAGAAATTTAATCTGATAAGGGCTACTTATGAAAAACCCACAGGTAACATCATCCTGAAAGGTGAAAGACCTAAGACGGGTACGAGACAAGGAAGGATGCCTGGCCTTACCATTCCATTCCTATCCAACACTGAATTAGAGATTCTAACTCGTGCAATAAGGCAGGAAAAGGAGGAACATACATGGATCACAAAAGAAATCAAAACTGTTATTATTAGCAGACAGGATTATTATGTGTGTAGAAAACCCAAGGGTTTGAGAGACAGCCACTAGAAGGGAAAGAGTTCAACAAGCTTGCAAAATGCAGGATCAGGGTACCAAAATCAACTGCAGTCCTCTATGCTAGCAAGGAATGATTTAAAACTGAATTGAGAAAACAATACCATTCACTATCACCTCCAAAACTTTTGAAATATATCTAACAATGTTTCTTTACAAAATATTTGTATATTAAAAATTACATATGGCTGCTGGAAGAAATGTAAGAAAAATAAACAAATAGAAGGACAGACCCTGCTGGTTATTTAAAGACCTTCTTCTCGTCATCATTATCATTATTCTCATTTTCTCCTTTCTTATTCTTTAATTGCTGGCCTAGTAAGGAACTGTATTCTCAGAGGACACAGCAGTTTGAAGCATTCCATTACTTGGACCGTCGTTTTTCCACTTAACCTACTGATGAAGATTTTGCTTTCATGTTGTGCTATCGTCTGCAAGTATTTTGTAGGCAAACAGCTTCTTTTGATTAAGTTCCTGGAGAGGCTGTCAGCCTGTTTTCCAAGCTGCTTGTACCACGCAGATATCATGAGCAGTAGGTAAAGCCTAGTCCTAACTCTACAAACGTTGTGGTTGCTCCACATCTCTGCCACCTCCAGTCCGACTTCTTAATGTTCATTGTAATGGTTATGCTACTCAGCAGCAAAAAGGAATGAACCGCCGAAACACGCAAAATGTGGGTGATTTTCAAAAGAGCCAGATCTCTACATATTTGATAATTTCATTTGTATAACCTTCTAGAAAAATAGAACAGATTCAAAACATAGTAGGGTAAAGAGTGATGATTTGCTGGTATGGAAGACCGGGGAGAGGAACAAATGAGCCTTTTGGAAGGGTAAAATACTCTTACCTTGATTGGGGCATGCTACATGGGTATATACACTGATCAATACTTGTCAAACTGCAATGCAACTTCCATCGAAATGGACAAAGAAAAAAAAAAGAGCGGGTATAGCACGTGTTTGTAGCCTTAGCCCTGGCAAGGGAGAGACCAGTGGATCCTGGGGCTTGCTGGCCAAGCCAATCTACCTGTTTGGCCAGCCCCGGCCATTGGGAGAAGCTCAGAAAAGGTGGACGGTGTCTAAAGGAATGACACTTGAGGTTGGCCTTTGGCCTCCACACACATATACACACATGTCTGCACACAAAACTGCTTGGAAATTCCATATCTTAGGGCTCGGGAGATGCTCAGTGGTTAA
>PVHP010002447.1:0-75000 GCA_004024765.1 Zapus hudsonius
CTCTCTCTCTCTCTCTCTCTCTCTTTGCAAGGGGCATTAGTTATTTACATCTCTAGGGACCTTGAATAAACAATTGTCTACTCCCTGGGTAGATGCTAGACAGATGATCTATTTGCATTTCCCTTTTTGTTCTTTTGAATGTCTGGAAAACTGTCAGTTTGAAGGAGCCAGCTTATCAGTGTGCAGATAAGGAAAAGATAAGTCACTATCCTTCCACATTTTGGAAGTAGCTTCTGCATTAACATGTGTTAGAAACATTAAATGTTAAATTAATCTATAATAAATTTGTTCATAAATACATTTTTAGTTGAAAAATACTGAAAATATTTGGAAATTAAACTTTTTGTCTATTAGGAATAATTTACTCTTCATATAAATTTTTTATAACCACTGGTGATTAATTTATTTAACATTGTTGGATAAGTGTTTTTATGACTTAAAAGTACCACTTTGTAAAAATCCCCCTTTTTTGTTATCTTCCTTTTAGAAGTAAAAACATTGTCATTTCTTTTAGGGTTATATACACAGAGAGAGACACACACACAGATACATACATACAGATACACAGATACACACACATATCAATTTAGGAAATATTTTGTTTCGTGTGGAGGGAACAATATTTTTATTCTTTTTCAGTTGTTTTTTCTAGTAATGGGAATTGAATAAAGGTCTTTCTGTATATAAGAGATAAGAAAAGTTCTATTACTGGAACATATCTCCAACTCTCCTTTTTTTTTTTAAATGTGTATGTATATTTAATGTGTGTGTATATGTGTGGGTGCACATGTATGAGTGCATGCATATAGAGGGCAGAGGTCAACATCCAGTTTCCCTCTATTGCTCTGTACCTTATTTATTGAGGCAAGGTCTCTCATTAAACCCAAAGCTAATTGATTTAGCTAGTCTTGGTAGCCAGTTTCCCCAGGGATCTGTCTCTGCCTTGTGAGTGAGGATTGAGATTACAGGCATGTGCCATCATACCCAGTATTTATGTGGGTGCTGAGGGCCTGAACTCAGCACTTACACTTGAGTGGTCTTCATCTTCTCAGCCTTCTTTTTTTCAAATTTGAAAAGTCCATTGCGGGTCTTCAAAATTAGAATCAGGGCTTTGAATGTATTGAGTGGGATCTGGATTCAGTCTCAGCACCACACTTAAAAAAGAAAGGATCTTCTAACATAATAAAAGCTAATTTTACTTTATAGATACTAGCTACAGTTTTTTTTTTTTTTTTCGAGGTAGGGTCTCACTGTAGCCTAGGCTGACCTGGAATTCACTATGTAGTCTCAGGGTGGCCTTGAACTCATGGTGATCCTCCTACCTCTGCCTCTCGAGTGCTGGGATTAAAGGTGTGCGCCACCACGCTGGGCAGATTTTTTAAATTATTTTCTTGTGATTTGTTACTTCTCTACATTTAGCAAAAGAATTATTTATTATTTTTAATTACCTTCATACGAAGTTCAGAAAGAGTAATCAATACATTTTAGGGAAAATTTCTAATTAAAATATACAAACGGTGCTTAAGAATTACTACCTGTTAAAACACTAAGAACTATTTGTTATTAATTAATTTTTGTTTTATTTTCCTTTTTCAAGATAGAGTCTTTAACCCAGGCTGACCCGGAATTCATTATTTAGTCTCATAATGGTCTCAAACTCAGGGCAATCCTCCTACCTCTGCCTGCTGAGTCCTAGGATTAAAGGTGTGTGCCACCACACCTAGCTATTATTTTTTTTTTTTTTTGAGGCACAGTCTCACTGTGTAGTTCAGGTTGGACCTCCAACTTCTGATACTTCTGCCTCAGCTGCTTGAGTACTGGGATTACAGGCATATGCCACTGCACCCAGTCCTCTGATTTATTTTTTTTTTAATCCATGCAATGGCTGACCGTTGTTCAAGGACCACCTTACTGTCCTGAATCTGGAAAATGGGGTTGGGAATGTAGCTCAATTGATAGAATGGCTGCCTAGTATGGAAGAATCCCTGGTTTCAATCCCTAGAACTACACAAATTGGGTGTGATGCCACATGCCTATGATACCAGTGCTTGGGAGGTAGAAACAAGAAGATCAGAAGTTGGAGGTCTTCCTAGGCCACATAGGGAGTTCAAGGCCATCCTAAGATACATGAGACCTCATAGTTCCTATTTGCTTGAATCCTTGTGTCTAAATTTCCTACCAATGCTTTATTTTTCTTTTATAGGTAGTAGATCATCCAATTCAAAATTGCCCTCAGTCCAAACAGTTGACTCAGTTCCACAAGACCCTGTTTCAAATATGAGGTATTTAAGTTACTAACTTTGATACTGTGACTTATGTCTTTTCATGGTCCTTTAAGTTCCTGCCTTCCCTCTTTCCCTCCCTTCTTTCCTCCCTCTCTCTGTCTCTCCTTGTTTCTCCCTCTTCCCTTTCTCTTGAGAATAAAAAAGATATTTATGAGAGTTAACTATTTGTCATAAATAGATGCTACATGCATAACAAATATTTATTTATATAAGCTTGTGGCTTAAATTTAAAATAACTATAAATTGACAACTTAGAATTCATTGTTTCTTTCTTTGAAAGTGCTAAAATCATGTTAGCTAGACAGCTAGAGCCACAATAATTCTGATTTGTAGATAAATTTTTCTAATACTTACTTTGCTTAATTTGGAATGTATGTATAAACTCTGATTTGACAAGTTATGAATATATGTTTAACCAGTAGAACCTTGGTGTACAGAGTTCTTGATTTTTCCTACCCACAACTGGCCAATTTATATCACCCCAAATATGTAAGCAAGAGGATGTTTCCAGTATGGGAACTGGAAACATTTGTGATATTACATAGACACAAATTATAAGACACACAGAGGATCCTACAGGAGATGACCACAGAGAGCAGAATCTTCCATGAGTTTGTATTGATAATTTCAGTGGCAATTACTTTGCAGGTAATAGGAGCTGGAAGTCCTCCTGTTATTAGCCATATTAAGCAGTGACTATTGATGTGTGCTTGTGTGCTTTGTAAAGATAAACGCCCAGTGTTTTTTTCTCTTTAACCTTACCAGCTATATGTGTTTATGTGTGCATAATCATGCATAGATATTAATATGTTCTTTGACATTATTATAAATATGTCTTATAGTCTGTGATTTCCAGATGAAACATCATGTTGATTATATTAGAAAAAAATTATCACTTCAATTAAAAAGTATGAACTTCTTTTTATAAAAATTTACCTGATATTTACCTCATGTTACTGACAATGTAGAAATGAAAAGATGGTTCTTAAACCACAGGTCCTTATGATTAAATGATGAATAGAAGTATTTGATGAAGTCTTGTGCTTGTTCAGGTTATAATGGAGCTCCAATGAAAGATCTCTTAACTGGAAGTTGTAACTTGCAAGTAAGCACAAGTGCTTGTGTTAACCAGGTTGTCTTTCAGGGCTTGAAGGTAAAAAAGAATGTTCTAGATAGAAGGACTACAATGTCTAGCAGTAATACATTTTTTGGTCATCTTTATCTTTCATAGAATTTTACATTTCTATGGATATAGTCACTTTGTTGATTGATTCTACTAACTTATTGTCTTCTGTTAGCATTACAGAGAGGCTTGAACATGCTTTGGAAAAGGCAGCCCCTCTCCTGCGAGAGATTTTTGTCGATTTTGCACCTTTCCTTTCTCGGACACTTTTGGGTAGCCATGGACAAGAACTGCTTATAGAAGGAACAAGTAGGTGATTTAAAAAAAATTTCTTTAAATTTATTTACACTTCAAGGTTATATACTTACATGAATAATAAGAAATGTGTAGATTCTTTTAAGTATTTCTACCTTTGATAAAACTGTCTCATAGTCTGTGTCTTTTAAAGACTATATTACAAGTGTGCTGTATTTTAGTCTCTTCTAAATCTTTATTAGTGATTTTGATAAAGTAGGCTATTGTGTTATACCAAAAAACTAAGATTTATTTTTTCATTGCTGGGAATTGAACTCAGTGCCTTATTCATGTATATGCTCAGCAAGTGCTTCCCCAGTGAGTTACATCCCTAGATTATCATACTTTGTCTTATTTTAAAAACAACAGTCTTAGTTACTCAGTGTATTGCCTAGAATGACCTTGAACTCCTGATCCTACTGCTTCTACCTCCCTCCTGAATGCTAGGGTTACAGGCACGTGCTACCATTCCTCGTTTATGTGATGCTGGGGATTGAGCATTCTAGGAAAACACTGTATCAACTGAACTATATTTCTTGTCCCTTTTCTTTTCAGTTTTTTTTTGCTGCAATTAAATTAGCTTTGAAGTAAAGAACTGGAGAGACTAGTGTCACAGGGTTTTTCTTGAACTTAAGATCCATAGAAACAACACAGTTTCCCATGTTTACTATGGGATGCATTATTAATTTCTATTAGAATTTTAGTCTACAAGTGAGTAGAGGTAGCAGTAGTACTGTATGTTTTCCTGCACACATCATTAATCAATGACAAGGTCTCTTCTAGGTAGTATACTTTGCCATTGTCTCAAAGCAAATATAAACAGAAGATTGCTGAGGGGCATTGGGTATTTATAGAATGGATGTAGAATAGTAGTAATTTTTTTTTTCTTTTCTTCCTCGCATGGGACATTGTATAGTGAGTACCTTCAAGATTAGAGAAGATAACTCAGTGAGGTAAAAGAAGAGTAATCCTTAATTTTCATAGGCATCAAGGATCAATTCAACAGAAGGTATTTATTTAAAACAATCAGCTCTCTTTAAGAACTTAAGGTCTGAGTGTGGTGATGTACCACTGTAGTTCTAGCACTTCAGAGGTACAGGTAGGAAGCTCAGGAGTTAAAGGCCAGTCTGGCTACATGACTCCCAATAGGTATGAAGTCTTCCTTCTGCTCTTCTTCTGTTAGTGATTGTCACAGTGGAGTGCAGGGTGACAGATGGCTGCATGGTTTTCTTGGGTTTTCATGGGAGTTTGGTGGTCATATTTCTCATCAATTTCATATAGACTGAGCTGAATGGCACATACCTTTGCTTTCATAAAACCATAACAACAGCTGACAACAAAGAATGTAATAGATTTAACTTCATAGTATCCACATATATCCTCAAACTAGAGATTTTTAAGGCTAGAGAAATTTCATCAGCAATGATACAGAGTTGACTCTTTGAATTTATTTGAATTGCATTATTTATTAGGTTGCCTTTTCTTTGACTTAGATTGGTGGTTGAGAATGATAGTTGTCATCTACCCAAGGTCAAAGATCCCGGAAAGGCATTCTTACCT
The DNA here is from genome assembly GCA_004024765.1 of Zapus hudsonius. Taxonomy (NCBI): domain Eukaryota; kingdom Metazoa; phylum Chordata; class Mammalia; order Rodentia; family Dipodidae; genus Zapus; species Zapus hudsonius. The sequence continues at coordinate 5,263 of PVHP010002447.1, forward strand.
CCCCTTCAGTGTGTTCAGTATAGTTTTAGTTCCATTATTACTGTGTATTTTTAGCTTATTAAATTTTTTCATGTCAACTTATTTAATAATGGACTATTTAATGAAGGGCTCTTATATATTAGGTATTATATTTTAAAAGAATTGAATTTTGAGATTGAAGCATTTCCCCCTGCCCCCTTTTTTTGAGGCAGGGTTTTACTCTAGTCCAGGCTGGCCTGGAATTCACTCTGTAGTCTCAGGGCAGCCTCAACTCACAGTGATCCTCCTGACTCTGCCTCCCAAATGCTGGGATTATGCCCAGCTTCTCTAATTTTTGAATCACACATGAAACATTTATTTTTCAAGTGGTAGAAGTTATGTTTTTTTTTTCCCCAGAGTTACACAATGTTTTTATGGCACCAATGTCCTAAGGCAGGCCTAATACCAGGTCTCTTGTGTCCTCTGAAGTCCTTTTGAAGATATTCTCTACCTTGTGTTCCAACTAATTTACTTCCTTCCCTGACAAGACCACATTAATTGTTTAAATAAAAGTTTCTACTATTGGTTTTCTGAGTACTCAGCTGATGTGTGTGTGTGTGTGTGTGTGTGTGTGTGTGTGTGTGTGTGTGTGTTTCCACTTAAAGGTAGGTATTGAAGTATCCTTTATGTTTGGTAGTATAGACAAAGAACATCTATAAATCTTTTAAGTTCATTCAGCCCAAGTTTCTTTAGACCTATGTTCATTATATGAACAAGGGTTCAGATTGGAACATGGTGGAAATTCTGATTCCTCTGGGGTAGAGCCATATTACTGTGGAAAATTCTGAACTGATTCACTAAGAGGAAATAGATTTTGAAGTTAGCGTCAAACTGAACTTCTTATACATAGGATGCATTTATGCAAAGTGACTAAGTTTTCAGACCAGCAGAGGGCCACAATGGCAATGAGAGACCAGGTGTTGGCCTTGTCTTTCTTTTCCTCTTGTAGCATTAGGCTGAGGAGCTCTGTTGATCTTAGCCATGCAAAAACCACACTTTGGCTTATGATCTGCTTGCCTAATGCAACATAGAGATATTCTGTAGCTATTTTTTATTGCAGTGTTAATATTGAGACAAGTGATAACTTTTTTAGAATATGATGAAAGTGAACAGCTTTTTGTAAAGCTGCAGTATGCCAACATGTGCCATCATTCAGTTGAGGCATTATTATATTATAAAAAATGAAAGAAGAGCTAACTTGAAGGTAAGAGATAGGAAATGAGTTGGATAATTTAATGGAAATAACACAAGAGTAATATTTTAGGGTGCTTGTGGCCCACAGGAATTATTTCAGATATTACATGCAGTAACCTAAACTTGTGTTTGCCTAGGAAAATATAGAATTGACAATTGCAGTTTTTCAGCCATTATAATGTAATTTTTTTTAGTTATTTAGTTCTAATAGCATTTTTAATAAAAGATATTGGCTACATCATGTTCTTTAACCTACTTTAGATTATAATTGTAATTAAAGCTATAGAACTCTTTAGATGGATGTTAACAACATAAGGGGTCTGACCAAGAATATTTTTAAGTTAATCATAATATAACATAAAAGAGAAATACAAATGAATTAATTTGTATGAAATGAGGAATACATACATAACAGACAAATGCTTACATTTCTGTTAAGGTTTAGTGTGAGGTCAGAGGCCAAGGTACTAATAAGAGTGTTTGGGATGTCTGCTGCCATGAAACAAAATGGAAACTTGATTGATAGCTGGAGGGTTGAAGGGAGAGAGTGTGGTGGAGAAAGCAAAGGTCAGAGAACCATTTCCTTTTCTGCATGTATTATGATCAACTCTCTGAAACAAAATGTAGATGATTAGTGATCAATATGGCATATGCTATGCACATTTCTGTGGGTATTGTGAAATCTCATTATATATGAAGCTAGAATAAACGCAATGGTAGTTTGAAAGTTGAAATAGCTTATAGAAAAGAAGTGGTAGTTTTGATGCCAGGTTTCAAGTAACTAGGGAGTACTTTGTTTAATCACATGGTCTAACGTGTATAGGTATAGTTCTTAGTACAATGTTAACATTTTAGTAAAATACTACTTCGAACAAAATAATATAAGAAATGAGTCTCTTACAGTTTGTTTCTCTGCTTTGTAATTTTTCAAAATCATTCTCTTTAAAACAGGTCTGGTTTGCATGAAGTCCAGTAGTTCTGTTGTGGAGTTGGTTATGCTGCTGTGTTCTCAGGTGAGTACAAGGTTAAATGTTGATATAGTAAGCTTTTAATGCAAATTTGTTGTAACTGGAAGTTATGCTTGCATTGTCAGAAATTTTTGGGACAGTAAAATTTGAGAGCTGCTTTAAAGTAATTTGTATCCTAAAGAATTACTTGTCTTTGGCATTAGCAGATGGTTTTGAAGCATATGGTAAGAGAAAGTAGGTAGATAAATGAGAAAGGTTTTTAGAATTACATAAACACGCTCATGATCTTGATCAATTGATCTTAAGATGACTACATTACTTTGCTCTGTATCCTTAGGTTATAGAAATAGATTTATTTCTATACTTTGTGGAGTGCCCCTCTGATTCCACTGGGAATCATGGCTTTGATTCCCTTCTGTGCAGAGGTTATAAAATGTGTGATAAATAATCTTGAATCCTTGTCATTGCTAATTATTTTAGACATACACAGTGGACTTGAGAAAACAGCAACCAAAATGTGGCCACCATCATAATGAGATATGCAAAACAGATTCCATAGAGCAAAAATTACTTTCAATTTTCAGAAATCTCTACTTAATGTGGTAAACTTTAATGATTTTTAAAAGTAAAAAAAAGTGTATATCCTCTGATGTTTTCTGCTTTGTAATTAAACAAAAGAATGTTTTTATTGAGCGTTTTCTTTGTAGTCCTTTAAAAGAGGTATCTTGCTGTAGTAAATTCCCCCACTTAGAACTTTAAAATAGCTTTTTTTAATAGGAAGCGTATTGCTTTAGAGGTCAAGGGTTTTGACCCATTTCAACACCTTTGACCTTCATTTACAACTCCCATGGTTTACTTGCCTAACGAATAAGGATAATACAAAATTAATGTTTCTTTGCATTGATTTATTTGTTTTAGTGCCTATATTACCAAATTTATTTAGACTGTGTGGATGGACATTTCATGAATACAAATTAAAGAATCATAGGAGGTGTGAAAAATCAATACTATACATTATCAATACTGTGCAGTAAGAACAATTACTTCTAGAGATTGCACCTAGTGAATTTTGTTAATGAACTTGGGAACAGTAGCCATGTTTTCTTAGTGTCCTCTGATTTTGTGAGAATTTTGTTTTTATAATTTAATCATTGCCTTTAAAACACTGTTTTTTTTTTTCAAAATCTCACTAGATAAAATACTCATTAACCAATCTCATTTGAAATCATTGAAAGCTGGAAATCACCATATACTTATTCTTGTACCTAATTGAAATTATCATTTTTAAGAAGCCTTCACTTAGTTTCTTTATAAGAAAATGGGTTTCTTGTTTATATGATACAATTGTTTGATAGGTAAATTTTGATAAAGAAGTTTCACCTTTTAGATGAGGAGTGAATGTGTTTTAGATCCTTGAAAGCAAAATAGCACAGTGTGCTTTTGAATGTTAAAAGCCTCAGATAAAGACTGGCATATTATAACACACCTATTTGTCATGGATGTCACAGTGCTGTTTAATACTTATCAAATCCAATGGGAAGTGAAGATCACTTATTCAGAGTAGGTTTTAAGAATCAAAAAATTTTAAGGTTTTTTGTTTGAAAAATATACATTATTGGGCATTTGAAGTCCTTAGCACTTTTTTATTCATTCTTCAAAAGTTCCATGGCATCTCTTCATCTTGTAGCCCAGTGTGAAAAATGATGTGAAAAATGAAGCCAGAATTAGCTCCAGATGTATACAGATTGTTCCAGGGTGATAATTACATTTTTCACTTTGAATTTTCCTAATTCAAAGAGGTCAACTTGGTAATCACAAAAGTGATTTATTTTGTTACGAAGTGAACTGTCTTTTTCTACATGGACGCTTAAGAGATATGAAATTGAATTTCAAGAGGACATTTTACACATATTGGGTAGGGATGTCTTGAGTTTGATTGATAATTATTTTTAGTGTGAGATAGGATAGGAAGTAAAAAGCTACCATCTTGCTAAAATTTCAATTAATTTTTTAAGAGGAGATGGAGAGGATTGAGTGCCAAAGATCAAAAGATCAGGTCAAAATTCCTTTTTAATCACATAAGTAATGGGATATGCTTATGAACTTAGCATCTGCTAATTTGATTTAGAACTTTACAAATTAGTTGGTGTTAATTTCATGACAATCAGCCATGTTCTGATTATTTTTTCTTAAACCCACTCAGAACTTACTATTTTTTTTGTATTTTTAAAAACAAGGTGTTTAACCACATTTTATTACAAAAGATAATTGCAGCCTAAAATTAAGCAATGAGGATATGATCATATTTAGATTGTTGTTAAGACAGAATAGATCACTGTATATTTCTTTAGAACTTTGGCCAGCATTATATTTTTAATTGTCCATTTATTAATAGTTGATTAGATATCATTTCTTATTTACAAAATTTAAGATTTAATAATATCTAAAATTTTATTTGCATTAAAGATCTCATAAAATTCAGTATTAGGTTTTCAATAAAATTACAATATATTTAAAGCTTATTAAGTTAGGCTTATTCATGTATTGAATCTGATATAAAATAACTTAAGAACTATGTAAGCTCCAAAGATGAAGTTAAATCCTCTGTTTGTGTGTGTGTGTGTGTGTGTGTGTGTGTGTGTGTGTGTGTGTGTGTGTGTGTGTTACTGGGGAATGAACCTAGGGCCTTATGTGTGCTAGCCATGTGCTTTTCCAGTCAGCCACATTCCTAGCCCAACCATTTTCATTTCTTAAAATAAGACTACATGCAGTCCACAGGAACGTACATGTACCCTGACACACCACACAGTTGCACAGGCTGTAAGCCCCATTTCTCATCTAGTTTGTCACAAGATTGCAACTTACCCGCACCCCTTGTTCGTTGTGCTTATGCGCAAACCTGATAGACACAAATTTAAAGAAAGCGTTAAATAAATGTTTCAAGTAGTATAACTTCACTGCTGTATAAAGTGTTTGTATCTTGCTCATTTGACATTAATATCATTTTTGGAAAAACTGACATAGTGTTCAAGGCCACTTTATAAAAGCCTTGCGTTGCTCATCCTAATTCAGTCTGACATACATTCCAATAACACTACCTCCCTCCCTGGGTTTAAAGCGGAATTTATGACTGTGCATTGTGAAGTGCATCATTTAAAAATGGTTTCAACCCAAAACATCTAATAAATAAATAATGTGTATGGCTACTCAGTAGAAGACTTTCTCGACTAGAAATCATTCCATCGGATACTCAACAGTCCACTATCGGAGAGGGCTGTCAGATAAATCTTAGGGTAGCAGCATTCACGTCCTGTAAATCACGTATTATTGTCTGAGCCTTCTGCCAGGTCATCTGTTCTTTTCCCATTCATCAGAAATGCATACAGTAGATAGAAGAACTAGTAGCACCATGTAGTCTGGCCTGGCATCCTGTCTGAGTAATTAATTAGCAGGAAAAGGTAACATAAAATATTTAATTTGATTTTTCTTAAAATATTTTGAGTCAAAATATATTGTTGATATTTTTGGAATTATTTTCTTCATATGAAAGTAATGATGCTTAAGGTTTGGTCTTTTTTTTTTGCTTAAATGGTGCTGTATTTTTGAATTACTAATTTAAGAATTATAGCCACATTAGGAATCTGCAACATGATTAATGTTCTAAAATTTTTTATTATAAAATGTGCCTTTTTCCCATCTTTCCAATAGATTCTTTTCTTTATTCCTAGCTTTTCCCCTTTATTTTGAATTCAGTCCTTCAGAATATGTGACTTTTACTGTTCTTGACTTTTCACTTGATGAACTTGTCCCTTGTGAACTTGTGATGGCTACCTGATTCTAAGTTCAAACCATGAATTTAGGATTCATTCAAACATTCGCATTCAAACAATGCGATGGATTTTCCTTTTGGCTTAAGCCTTATTCTTAGCGTCTTGAAGTATTTAAAGTTTCATATGTGCCATCTATTTCTGTCTTGGTCATGCTTCTTCTTTTCCTAGAATGCTCCTCTTCCAAACTTGAAAATCTTCTTTGGTTTTTCTTCTTAGACATGGTTTTGCCATGTAGCCCAGGATGTCCTGGTGATTGCTGTGTGGTACAATCTTGCTTTAAACTTGCCATCTTCCTTCCTCAGTCTCCTGAGTACTGGGATTACAGGCATAATGCCCCCATGCATAGTTTATGAGGTACTGGGAATCAAGCCTAGGGCTTTGTGCATGATAGGCAAGTACTCGACCAACTAAGCTACATCCCTTGCTCTGAATCAACTGTTTTTGACCAATATTACAACTTATGGTCTTTGAGTCTTTGATATTTTTCATTTCATGTTTCATTTAGTATGAAGTCTAGAAACCAGAGTCAGAATATACTTTATATTACTGGGAAATTACATATATTGAGTAAATCTTATTTATGGCAATTAAACTTTGCTATATATATTTATGAGTCCAGGATGCCTAAAGGTGATATGTTGAGTATGTTCCCCATAACCTGAGGTATTTTTGATTTAGCTTCCTGTCTTCAGTAGGTGTACCCTGCTACAGGAGGTGTGTCAGTAGGGGTGGATCTTGAATCTAGCCTTACTAGGTGTGTTGAGAGCCAGCTGTACTCTGACTGTCTGTGCTTGCTGGTGCTGTCAGTTCCCTCTGCTATGGGTATGTGCTGATGTGTGATGGAGTGAGCCAGCTTCCTCTGCCATGATAGAGCTCCCCCTGGAATCTGTAAGCCTGAAGTAAATTAATTCCTCCCATAAGTTGTGTCTGGTTGGGATTTGTCTGGCAACTGAAAGGTAACTGCAACTTATATTTGGAACCATTTTTGTTAATGATCTTCAGATAATCTGAAGCCAATCTTTTCTCTATCATAATATGTTATTATGAAGTCAACTTCACTTTCTCTATCATAATATGTTATCAGAATCTCTGCACATTTATTATATAATTAAAAATACTGGTCAGGGGGAGTGATGTTCTTTAGTAATGTAGCCACTGGTAAGCTGTCCATAATTGAGTAAAAAATTCCCTCCCCATGCTCATGCAAGCAAACACACACACACACACACACACACACACACACACACACACACACACGAAGCAGAATAGTTGGGAAGAAGGGGTTTCGTAGGAGGAAGATAATAGAGGTTAATGGAGATTACTTTAATTAAAATATGTGTATGAAAATGAAAAAAAGTAAAAAGTACTCTTAATATTTGTTTGCTTTTACTCTAAACCAGGGTGTAAATAATTCCAAATTATACTAGCTTTTACTCATGTTCAGTTCTTGGCTTAGATGCTGTCAGTATTGTGTTCACAAATATCATTGCAGACATCACAGTTAAAGTCAAGGACTTAAGGGCTGTTCTTGTATTTGTCATATTGTCTTGTAATTTTTAAAATTAAACTTTAAACCATTGATAGCAAGAAACCATGTTGTTCTCCCACCCCGCAGCCATGATCTCACTCTAGCCCATGGTGACCTGAAACTTTTTCTGTAGCTCCATTCTGACCTTGACCTCCTGGAGATCCTCCTAGGACAGCCTCCTGAGTGCTGGGATTAAAGGTGTGTGCCACCACCATGCCTGGCTTTTCCCCTCCTCCCGGTGTGTTCATTTTGTCTGAGTTACACAATCAATGTCAATAGCATTGTAAACAGTTGTTGAATAAGTCAGTGTAATTTTATTTAGATAAAGTTCCCATCATTTATATTCTTGTGATTTTCTGTAAAAATGAGAGTCCATTTTATTTAGTTTTTATCTGAAAGATAAATTAGCCTCTTTATATAGTTTTCGAACTCTCTGAATTCCTGCACTATGTTTTGAATGGAGAAAATGATACATTCTGAGTACACTTTTTACTGATCGGCTTTATTTTTTTATTTTTTGTTTTTTTGAGGTAGGCTAAACTCATGGCGATCCTCCTACCTCTGCCTCCCGAGTGGCTTTATTTTTTAAATATTAATTTCTGTGTGTGTGCACATAAGTGTATGGGTTGGCCAGGGTCTCTTGTGTCTGCCTTTCAGTTGGTTGCTGAGGAATTAATCCCACATCAACAGGCTTTGTAATCAAGTGCCTCTAACTGCTGAGCTATCTCCCTAGTACCTGATCAACTTTAGATATTAGTGAAAAGGACACATTACTGAAAACCACTTATTCTATTCATTCATTCATTTTCAATGCATGGTCTTAGCATTTAGCTTATGTTGACATTGAACTTTGAGTTTGTCTGATTCATTTTCTCAAGTGATTATAGGCTTATGAAACCATAATGGCTCCTAATCATCCATTTTGAAGAAATTTTACACAATTATATTTTTCTTTTTCTTTTTCTTTTTTCTAGAACTGCCTCCATTATCTTTCAGCTGCTTTATTAGCTTAGGACCTGCATTTGTTTTAGGTATTACTCATTCTGTTCACAAAGACAGTGTGACAAATGTTGAACCCCAGGTTCTTGAAAAATAGTATGTTTACCTTGAATGTATTAACATCTTACTATATGTCTGGGTTTCAGTAAAGAATCAAATCTGTATTTATGTAGAAGGAAGTTATCATTTCTTTCTTTGTACTCAAGGCTGCATGTATAGCAACAAATTTACAAAATGTACTAAATGGTGAAATATATTCTTTGATAGGCTGTAAATTTTGTATTTCCTTTGTTACCAAACTTCTATTACAAGGTAATTAATACAATAGGGGGCAGTTGATTTCTTTAAGAGCAACCTATATGTAGCATGGCCCAAGTAGGATTAGTATAATTGTGTATTTCAATGTTTTTATGATGTTCCTCTTTCCCTTTGGATGCTTTTCTACTTTGTCCTTAGAATGTACTTAAAGAAAACTAGTGGGTATAAGTGAGGCCCCTGAGCTTTGTGATTGTCCACAACTGGGAGCTTTTATTCCTGATGGGTTAAGAACCAATAGCATAGTGTCTGACATTGAGATGAAAAAAAATGTTTATATATATGCACTGAGTTTTGCCATTGAGCACCCATGAAAACTTTACTGTTATAATGCACAAAGGGGGAAGAGCAGGTGTTTCATCTTGAGGCTTGTCGTCCGTCTATGTTTGTGCAGTGCTAAAGATTTCTTCAGCATGCATAGGAAGCCTGTGAAAGCTGGAGAGGATGGTTTAGTTGGTCATGAAAAATCTTAGAGGCACTTAACAACATTAAAGAACTGTTAATCAGCGGGGTGTTAGCACATGACTTTAATCCCAACACTCAGGAGGCAGAGGTAGAAGGATCCCCATGAGTTTGAGGCCACCCTGAGACAATTTAGTGAATTCCACGTCACCAAGACCATACCTCAAAAAACAAACTCAAACCAAACCAAACAAAAATGGATATAATAAAATGGCAAAAATATTTATGTTTTAATTTGTTTCAAAATTTTATAACAGACAACTTTCTATTATAAGATAGAAACATTTGCCTCTATAAATAGCAATGACATAATAAAAATAAATCAGTATATTATCATTTTTCAAAAGCAAACATTAAAATGTTTAAGTACAATGACATTAATGAACATAAACTGTTCTTTATACTGACTGTAGATTTTTTCCTCAATAATTAAAGTGCTAGTTACCACCAAAGGAAAGTGTAATTTCTCTGTAGATGTAGGGTTTTACATGAAATACTGGTCTCCTGTTGATTCAACATCACAGAAGGACTTAGAAAAGGACCATTTATGGAAAATTTTGTGGAAGTGGCAGTACTCCCTGTGGTGTGGCGGGCCAGTCAGGAGGATGAGACCATGCTGACTGTGTAACGACATCTTTGAACATTATTCTCAAGGGTGGTAAATGCAAAACAAAGTAATATCAACTGGCACTTAATTCTGCAAGTTCCCTGCTGATTGGGGTATTTGGTGAAGTAGAACTCTTCCTGACAGGAAGTCAGCCTATGAGTATGCAGACATCTGAAAATAAAGTGTGTTTTAATTTGGCACCCTACTGTTTACAACTTGTCTTAAATTTGGGATTAAAAAAAGAGTTAGGTAAAGGGAGGCACACACAGATGGGAATATCCCAAGTATAACATTTCTTTTTGATTTTAATATCATTGGGGGCACAGATAGGTCAGTCTGTCCATTTCGTAGTTACTGTTGCTTGGTTTTGCGTGGTGCTTCCTCCTCCCCATGACTTTTCAGTTACGGCATTACAGAAAGTAGATCCAAAGCTTGAAGCCTGAGATTGCCTTTATAGTACCAAATCCTCTGATGACTTTGTTGACTCGGCTTTAGTCAAGTCCTGAGTATTTCTCAGAAGTAGTATATTTGTGATGTGTTAATGGATCTTGCTGAGAGTAATCCGAGGTAACATTAGTCAGCCTTTCCAGCCTCATGGGATCCGGGTTCAAATCTTATCTTCTCTTTGAAATGTTTTCACTGCTGATATGGATTAGATGATTCAGTTCAGGTTGCTACTTAGTACCATGGCCATTTAGAACGTAAGCTAGAAAGAAACTATGCTATGTCATAACTATGCAACTACTCCATCTGTTATACCATATATCTTCAGCTTACTTTTAATCAAATCATCATTTTCTGACATGAAAGTTTAGAGGAATGTACCTAGTGTGAATGAGATTGTTTCCTTGATTTCTTTCTCACCATGTTTGTTATTGGTAGTCTTATAATATGAAAAAATACATGTACATATACATATCCCTAGAAACTCCACTAAAAAACTCAGATCTGATAACACTTTTAGCAAAGTGGCAGGACGGAGTGAGTTAATTTACAACAATCAATAGCCATATTCTGAGACTCAGTTTACTATTGTGTGAAGTAGGTATCTTAAGATCTTATTTGATGGTATGTGTTAAAATATATATTACTGCTCATAGAGAAAAGTAGGTTATAAGTTATCAGTGTGAGATTTAGGTGTTTTAGGGGCACACAATCCTCTTCAGTGTTTCCACTGCTTTTGTTCTCTTCAGGAAATTAATTTGAATTTGTATATCTTTACAAATTCAGTCTAACCTATTTTCTTTATCTCTGAGACTATTGTTTCTATGTTTTCTTAGTTATATGTACAGTCTAACCTATTTTCATGTGTCAAACCAGAACAGTATACATATTTATATGTTTAAGTTTTGTTATAACTTTGAGTGTCATTTTGACACTGCAAAATTTTCCAATTTTGAAACAGTTCAGATTTCATATTTTTGGATTAAAGATGTTCAAGTTGTATTTCTATTTAGACTATGCTTTAGGTAAAAAAATGGCTTACATTCTTTATAATCATGACATTTATCCAAACATGTTTTAGGTTTTGCACCATAGTTGGTATCAGCTAATATATGGTTAAGAGTATTGATAAATATTTGAAAAGAATTACTGATTCATTAGCTGGAGATTATGGCTTTTGATAACTATAAGAAATTATTATAGCCTGTAATGTATGTTTCTTAGTGTATATTTAAAGTCAGAGACCAATTTTTTTTTTCTTTCGAGGTAGGGTCTCACTGTAGCCCAGGCTGACCTGGAATTCACTATGTAGTCTCAGGGTGGCCTTGAACTCACAACAATCCTCCTACCTCTGCCTCCTGAGTGCTGGGATTAAAGGTGTGTGCCACCACGCCTGGCTCAGAGACCAGTGTTTTATAAATATCTGTAGTAAAATGTTTGGAAAGTTTTAGTTCTGAAAATATATCATTTCACAGCATAAACAAGAAAATCTAATGAATTTTAATAAATGATAGTCAAATGTGATGCTTTTTCCCAGTTACTTTTTAAATTAAACTTGAATACTCTAGAAATTACATCTTATTTTATATTATCCCTAACAATTACTTTCAGTGAATTACATACTATCGATCAGTTTATAGTGGTAAGTGTTCAGAGTAGAAGATCCCAAACAGTTAAACAGCTGGAAAGTTTTCTGCTTTTAGTTAAAAATTGCTGTTTTCTCTATGGTCTTATCTACCACATGTTTAATTCTTTTTTTTTGTGTGTGTGTGTGTGTGTGTTTTCGAGGTGGGGTCTCACTCTAGCCCAGGCTGACCTGGAATTCACTATGTAGTCTTAGGGTGTGGCCTTGTACTCACAGCAATCTTCTTACCTCTGCCTCCTGAGTGCTGGGATTAAAGGCATGCGCCACCATGCCTGGCCATGTTTAATTCTTATTAATGTTGTGTGCTGTGGGACTGGGCATGCAAAAGTCAGCAGAAAGAGTTCTCGTTTTTACATCTAAACTATTACTTGCTGTACAATAATAAAGACACTATTTTATTGGGTTACTTGTAATTAACTTTAGCACTAGGCATACAATAAATCATTGGTAATTTTTTTTTAGATTTTTATTCTTTTAAACTGGGATAATGTATTTGATTCTGTTGTCTTTTTGTGTATGAATTGAGGTTGTAATTGCTTTTTCAAAAAAGGCTGTCAGAAAACAGCATATATGTAGATTCAAGAAATGATTGTGGCAAGCTAATGAATTTTACATAACATTTTATAGAGATTTGTTACTGGAATAAATATTCAGTAGCAGCTTTGTTTTGTTGTAAAACTTAATAAATAGTGAGTTAATTCTCTTAAGTCAAAAAGAATAGAGTGATTTGAACAGTTAAAATGACAATAATCATTAATTAGAACATACTTGTATTTATGTTTCATAGAACTCTGGGTAGGTAAAGATACCCAATTTCCTTGAATTCCTGCTTATCAAGTTATGGTTAGTCTTTTTGTAACTTTAAACATTCAAATCTTCATATGTTTTCATTTTTGCATATCAGCTAATAAATACCAGTCTATATATTGGTAATTAATATTTTATATTCTTTATTGTTTTAATTTATGTAATTTATATTCTTTGTTGTTTTAATTTATGACTCATCTAAAAATGAAATAAAATTTAAAAAGGTAATTTTGAATGAAAATAAGATGAATATGAAAAGAATTATATCTTTTTAAGTAGGTCTGCTGTATAAGGTAACAGTGCATGTTATTCCAAACCAAATATAAGAAAATAAAATTTGAATTAAAAAAATGACTTTATATGGAAAAGGTTTATAGTATCCTACAGAAAAAAATTAGAGGCATGAGGTAATTTAATTCTCTTCCATCATATTGATCATTCTTATAAAATGAGGGTTAAGTGTACTGGGATGGGAGATAGGGACATGAAGAAAACTAAATAGCTTATAAAAAATCAATGCTTTAAAACAATCATTTAGCTGAAGGGTGGGTTGGAAGGGAAAAATACCAAAATAAAAAATAATTCAATTAATAAGCACTTTTTATTACAGACTATACTTAATAATTTAAAATCTTTAGAAACAATTAGCCTTTTTATATAGTTTTAATGGGAGTCTTTCATGTTCTCCCTCCAACAGTCTGTAATGAACGTTCCTCGTAATTTCAGTGCAGACGTTGAGATTCCCTAAAGACTTGACTTCAGACCTCAAAGGGCAGCAGTTGCCATATGTCTGGAGAAGCAGAGTTGCCAACAGACTGACCATGTAGTAAGAGGCACATTTATGTAGCTCTAGAATGTGGAATCCTTATAAACTTAATGATGATCACGTGGTGAGGGCTTGCAGATAGAAAGGTTAGAGAGACTTCTGGTACCTTTATGGAAATCAGGCTTTCTATATTGATTTGTGAAAGATATTGACTAAGTTGAGTCAAGTTTGGAAGTTATTAGAATGCTTGTTTTTGGTTGAAGAATATGGTTTTACTAAAAAAGTTTAAAAACAAATTTTAAAGGCCTCCAAAAATATATTAACATTTCTTATGCTTGAACACAATAGCATGATTTTTCTAGTGGTTTATTTTCAAGTAATTAACACATGTTTAAAATAATTATATATTTGATTATTTGCTACATTTGATTTTTTATAGTTCAAAACCTTATATTTTTGAATTCCATGAGTAGTTTCTTTTAAATATTCCATTCCTTTCACATAGCACCCATTCACTAGTATTTTTTAATAGTAAAAATAATAAAATTGAACCATCTGCAACTCAATTTTTAAAAGAATATGTTTCTTTATTTGTATGTGTGTTTGCTTGCATGTTTGTGGGGAGGGTGTGCATGTGCCGTGTTCTGTGGAGGTCAGAGGACAATCTTGAGTTTTCTCAGGTCCATCACATTTGAGGCAGGGGTTCCCTCAATTTTACTCTCCTACTATTCTTTTATTGCTGTGTTTGCTGAGAGTGTCTGGAAAAATTTCCTGTCTCTGCCTTCCATCTCACTGTCAAGAATGCTAGGATCATAGAAGCCCATCATAGATTCCAGCTTTTTATGTGGGGTCTTATTCAGGCTTGAACAGTGAGTGCGCTATCCACTGAACCATCTCTCCCTACTGTAAGTCAGAGTTTATAGAAATTTATTTTTAACTTTGTGGTTACTTGTATGTTTATTGCATTTACCCACTGAGCCATAACATGCTCATCTGGCTTGTATGAGATGTCCATTTTAAATTAATCTCTTCATCAAGGTGAGAGTGCCACTTTCCTAAGAACAGTTTTATTATTTTATTGAATGACATTATCTAAAGAGACAATAAACTAAATCCTTTCCTTGAAGTTATGCTGTATTCTTTTCTCCTGTGCTTACTTAAGTTTTTGTAGCTGCATTGTTGAGAGAATTCTGACACAAAGTGCAAATACTGTTGAAAAGTTATTGATAGTTTTCCTTGTACACTTAAGGCTCTTATATTTTGACCACAAACAAGTTTTGCTTCATTTTGACCTTTGGTCTTGTGTATGTGTTTCTTATTTTGGTGTTAATATACATTCTTTCTCATTTTGATCTCTCCTCTGTGGCCTACTCCTTTGACCCTCATAGTGTTCCTGTCATCTCTTTAGGTAATTGCAATTGTAACAAGTCCAATATGGTTTATTTTACAAAGGAGAGATGACTATAACGCTTCAAAATTAATATGGGTATATAATTAAACAATCCAAGCCCTATCTGGGCATAATGGCCCAATATTGTAATCTTAGAAACTCAGCAGTCTGTAGCAGGAAGATTGTGTGAGCCTGGAATTTTGAGGTGAGCCTAGGGCTACATAGCAAGACCTATCTTTAAAAAAATGTTTATGGATATGATGGTGCATTGTTAGACTCTTAGCACATGAATGGGTGTGGTAGGAGGATTGGGAGTTCATGGCCGTTTCTGCTGTATTAGGAGTTTGAGGCCAGACTTGGCTACATGACACCTTGCCTCTAAACATAAAACAAAAACAACTCCCCACACAAAACTATGATAACAAATAAAAACAAACAAAACACCAAACAAGCCAAAAAGCAAAAACCCTAAGACTTGAACGTTTTATATTTGTGTAAGGAAAACAAAATAGCTGATGTATCACAAAGGATACTATTTAAAGAAAAATAGAAACTAAGTTAAAATTTATTTCACTTGATAGGTTAGAATATTGACATTTAAGAAGGCACTAATTCTTACTAATTATAATATATTTGTATTTTTATGATTTTGAGATCAGTATTTGTGAAACTTAAATGCTTTTTCTGCTACAGGGTTTTCCAGGATAATATGGAATAATACCTGTTGTTTGTGTAGAAAAATGTGAGTGTGTGTGTACACCAGGCATATCCATCTGCCCCCCTCAGGCCTAGGCACCCTGATCTAGCCCTCTGTAGCCAGGGTCCCTGACTTCTCTTTGTGGCTTTACCAGCCCAGGTCCATGATGCATCTACAGGTGTCTTAGCTCTGCCCAGCTGCTAACCATGTTGTACTAGGCATACTTGGCTCACCGGACCATCCCTGCTTCTACATAGCTTTCTGGCTTCTCTGCTGCATAGTCTTGTCCTCATGCCTGGGCACTTTCCCATCTCCACTCAAGACACAGAAACTTCTGAGTGTGCAGAACCAGCTACTGATTACCTAGCCTACCTAAGATAGTTGCATACTACCTGTTGGAGCATTTTCACCATCCCTAGAGTTCAAGCCTTGGGGAAACCTGCAAGGGCTCCTGACATTGGTTGTATACAAAAAAATCTGCATTGAGATTTTACCAGGTATACACCTGTACCAAAAATCAGTGTGTCTTTACTCAGCTGATAGTGTGGACCACAGGGCCAACAGAAAGTCCTTTATTAAAAACCAGACCATAAAAGTTGTAAAGGCAGCTGAACTCCTTTGTGTACAAATAACAATTTAGGGACATAGGAGCTATTAAACAGTGAGGGGACCTGATACTTTCCAAGGAACATAAGAAACCTCAAGCAACAGAACCCAAAGAAAAGGAAATAAGGATAATTGCTCAAAAATTTAAGTTAAACAATTAAATGATTTCAAGGTCACTCTCCATTATAGGCAGTTTAGTGAATTGGAAAACTTCATGATATGAATGAGAAATTTAGCAATAAAATACATGCTTAAAAAAGAATTATACAAGAGCTGGGGAGATTGAATAAAGGTGCTTGCTTGTAACTCCTGCCAGCCTGAAGCTACCCACTGAAAGATGAACAGACATTTGTTTGCAGTTGCAAGATACCCTAAACAGGCATGTGTTAGTGTACACACACACACACACACACACACACACACACACACACACACAATAAAATTTAAAAAACAGAATAGGGGCTGGAGAGATGGCTTTGTGGGTATGACCCATGTAAAGCCAGATGCACAAGGTTGCCTATGTATTTGGAATTCGTTTATAGTGTCTAGAAGCCCTGGTGTGCCCATTCTCTCTATATGCCCCCCTCTCAAATAAAAAAAAAATATTTAAAAAATATTTAAAAAGAGAATAAAATATTTTCGAACTGAAAACTCAGTAAATGACATAAAAATAAAAATACCATTGAAATGGTTGACAGTCTAGATTAAGCAGAAGAAATACATTCAGAGTTCAAGGTTGATATTTTGAAATAACCTAGTCAGAGCAATCAGCTAAATCAGTTAAGCTTATCAGACTTATGGGATACCACTAAGCAAATAAATTTTCACATTCTGAGTATCTAGGAGACAAGTAGGGAAAAGGCTAGAAAACCTACTTAACAAAAGCATACTGATACTGAGGAACATTTCAACCTTGAGGAGAATATGGACATCCTGGTCCAGAAAGATCAGATTCTCCTTCTGAATAGACTATTCAAGGGCTGGGAGATTGCTCAGTGGTTAAGGCCTTTGACTGCAAAACCTAATGACCGGGTTTGATTTTGCAGAACCCATGTAAAGCCAGATGTACAAAGTGGCGCATGCATCTGGAGTTCCTTTGTAGTGGCTAGATGTCCTGGCATGTCCATTCTCTTATCCAAGTACTTACCAGGTCTGACCCTGCTTAGCTTCAGAGATCAGATGAGATCAGGGGCATTTAGGGTAGTATGGCCGTAGATCTGGCACACTTATTCTCATTCATTCTCTCTTTCTTTTCTCTCTTTTTTCCCTTGCAAATAATTTTTTTAAAAAAGAATAAACCATTATAATGTACCAATTGAAATTGAAAAGTCTTAAGACAGAAAAGCTTAAAACTGGCAAGGAAGGCATCTGGTCACACGTAAGTAAGACTGTCAGTAGACTTCTCAGCATAGAGAGAAAACCAGGAGTGACTAGAATGACATGTTCAAAGTCTTTAAATTAAAATACTTCAACCCTTCATTTGGGGGGTGGGGAAGAAATAAATTACAGAACAAGCAAACTTTGAGGGATTTCATCACTCACCTCATGAGAGGTGCCAGGGAGTCCTACATCTAAAAGCAAGAAAAACATGGGCATGTATGTAAGAAACTCAGTAATTGGCCAGATCCATAAAAGAGGGAAGAATCATATCAATAAATAAAATTACCACATCAGAAAAATGAAAAACAGAAGAAATGAACATTTTTCTCATCAGCACATGGAATGTTCTTCAGAATAGGCCATTTGTTAGTGAAGGAGAAATAGGGGCATAATTAAGATCCAAAAACAAAACATTAAAAAAACAGTCTGAATAAATTTTAAAAAATGAAATAAAAACTCCCATTTCTTCTCTTCTCACAATTGAATTAAATTTGAAATCTCCGACAAGCAGAACTTGCTGGAAACTGTACAGTTCCATAGAAATGAAACATGCTTGTGAGTAACTAGCTAGTCAACAAAGATCTTAAGGGGAAATTAAAAATTTCTTGAAACAATTACAAAAGACACCCAATTTACCAAAACCTAGGGGAAATAGCAAAAAAATGTTACTAAGAAAGAAGTGTATTAATAACTGTAAATGATTGAAAATGAGAAAAACCTTAATCTTGTGTCAACTAAAATAACTGGAGAAGCTAGGACAATCCAATCCAAAAATGAATATAAAGCAGAACTAGATTAGAAATGAAAACATAAACGTTAACAAAATGAAGAGTTGGGTTTTCACAAAGAAATTAAACAAAATTCTTTGCTCAGTAAAATCCTAAATAAATGAAATCATAGAAGACATTTCAATGAAACATAGAAATAGGATCATTAGAAACCATGATAAAAAGCAACTTAAAAGCAACCAACAGCCAACAATTTGGAAAATCTAGAAGAAAAGAGATATTTCAGAATATAGAAACATATAACTTAGAAAAATTGAGCCATAAAAACTGGAAACCTGAATAGAGCAATAATGAGTAATAAGATTGAATCAAAAAGCCCAACATAGGGTACTTTCATTTTACCATCACTATTATCAGTACTATTTAAATATTTTTTTATTTGCAAGGAGAGAGAAGGGGTGGGAGGGTGAGACCCAAGAGAGAAATGGACACACCAGTGCCTCCCCCCACTGCAAACAAACTCTAGATGCATCCACCACTCTGTGTATCTGGCTTTGTGTGGGAATCAAACCCATGCTTATCAGGTCTTGCAAGGAAGCACTCTTAACCTCTAAGCCATCTCTCTACCGCAGCACTGTGTCTTTTTAATTAACACATAGTAAGTTTTAGGACACTTTAGAATTTCAATTACTGTATAGAATATGTAATGAAAAGTTCAGAATGATTTGTATACCTATCACACAACACATTTGTGTTCAGAATCATAAAAATCCTCTATATAAGCATGCATGTTAATATTTAGGAATTACTTTAACATTAAGGTAAATTCATGTTGTGGTTTGAAGACACTAAAATATGATTTTTCAAAAAATATAATTTATTTGTGAGAGAAGGAAAGACAGAATAGGAGTGCCAGGGCCTCTTGCCTTTGCAAAGGAATTCAAGACACATTCATATTGTGCATTTGGCTTTATGTAGGAACTGGGGAATTGAACACAGGCTGTAAGGCCTTGCAAGCAAGTACCTTTAACTATTGAGCCATCTCCCCAGCCTTACAGTATATTTTTATGGTAGTGAATTTTTGAAAAACTGGAGTTTATCTTTAAGGAAGTTAGAATCGTATTAAGATAATTTAAGTGTATAACTACTCAGTACATGTGTTTGTTTTACTCCATGTTTATTTGTGGAGTGTGTATATGGGGGAGGAAATAGACACAGTTTTAGTAATGAGTTCTTTACTTTCTCTTAATAACATTTTTTACTATCCAAACTTGAATATGAATTTTGATGGACTTCTTTTTAGTAGATTTTATTAAAATGTGTGTATTTGTCATTATTTCATAACTTAAAAGCATTTTTATCCTAAGATTATATAAAAAGTGAGTAGTCAAAAGTTACAGTCTTAGGATGTAATAATCAATTCAGTATAGCTCAAGCATAGGTATGAAATTATTGACTGTGTTGCTTTTTGAGTCCTTCCTCTTAAAAGTGCTGAAATGTGTTTTGAAATTACTTAGTTGCATTAGTGGTTGGATTTGAGGCTTTTAACGTGTTTTCATTGGTACCTCAGGGGGAAGGATAACCAAGACCTTTCAATGTACTGTGCATTTTGCATCGCTATATAATTGTAAACCCTGTGATGAAATATTGAGATGATCATGAGAGATGATGACCATTAAGCTTTTCTTTCAACTATTCAAACTCACTAGAGGTAGTATCGAGCTGTGGTTTATGAAACTGTTTAGACGAACGCCTTCGTTGATAATTATTTCTGAGTGGAGAAAAATGCTTTTGAATAGCATGATTAATGAACATTCTTTTTAGTTTTGACAACTTCCACAAATTACTGTAGAGAATGTTTTATTATAGTGAAACTTGCTGGCTTGAATATGTGAATATGTTGCAAAAAAGAATTTTATATTCATGGGCTTCAAATTATTTTTATATGCATTGTTAATTCTTAACGGAATTGTTAACTAACCCTCCCCCTTTTTTCTTACCAACAAAACACATATTTGATGTTTGGTGGAATCCTATTTCTTAGATTTCACTGGTATGTGCGAGTGTGTGTGTGTGTATCACTTTCATTGATTTGTATTATCTTTACTATTGTATGCGTCAAGAGCATCAGCAACCAAAGATTATATTTTAGTAAAAATAGGCAACAATTATGGCCATTTTATTGAAGATTAATAATTAGAAATGGATTACAGAGGAATGAAAAAATAATGCCTTTAATGGTTGTGGTATTTTTTTTTAAACAGTAGCCAATTCTAGAAGAATTGCCTTTTCACTTACTTTCTCATTTTACTCTTTTTAAGTGAAAATTAAGAAATCAGCTTTCATTTTATTTTATATAACAACGACTGAAAGTTAATAAATAAGGGTCACAGATGATTTCTGTATTCACAAGAAGGGTAGTGATGAACTTGAAGTTCCAGTTTCTACAAAAGACTGTTCTCCACTGGTATATGTACTTTGATGTCTAATTTGTCTTTTGTTCCTCCTTCTTTAATTAACAAGTTAATTAATTTTTGGTTTTTCAAGGTAGGGTCTCCCTCTAGCCCAGGTAGACCTGGAATTCAGTATGTAGTTTCAGGCTGGCTTCTAACTCACAATGATCCTTCTATCTTTTTTTTTTTTTTTTTTTTTTTGGTTTTTCGAGGTTGGGTCTCGCTCTAGTCCAGGCTGACCTGGAATTCACTATGTAGTCTCTGGGTGGCCTTGAACTCACAACAATCCTCCTACCTCTGCCTCCTGAGTGCTGGGATTAAAGGTGTGTGCCACCACGCCTGGCTGATCATTCTGTCTGCCTCCTTAGTGCTCTGATTAAAGGTGTATGCCACCACACCCAGCTTTTAAATTTATTTTTTAAGCTAGCTTTCAAAGTAATGGGTTTCATTATACTTGTTTCATACATTCATGCCATTCTAATTTTTTTGTTGCTGTTACTAAATATTAGCTTTAGTTTTAGATTTTTAAAACTAAGTATAGAGGCTAAGTTTGTGGCTCAGTCAGAAAAGAGTTTGTATAACATGCATAAAGCACTGGGATTTATCCCATTGCCTTGCACACAGGATGAGGTGGTACTTCCTACAAAACAAACAAAACCCTATACATTACCATAGTAAGTTCCTGATCTAATTTGTTTATAATTTAAAAGGAAAGTTGTTATTTTTGTGAGACTAAATTTAAGTCACCTAATATGAGTTCATGTGTTGATCTTTATAGTTATATAGTACTAATTTTAACTAGCTTTTAGTCTACCCTTAGTAATGATATTTAAAATCTCTGTGGATTCATGAAACATTTTTTTTGTAACTAAACCCTCATGTATATAATGAAAATGAAAAAAATGTTACTTATCACTCTCTTTAAAATAGAGGCAGATGGTACTAGGAAGATGGTTCATTGGTTACGAATACTTGTTGTGTGTGCAGAAGGTCTTTAGAGGCCCTGATTCACCCTGAATTTGATCCTCTGCACCCACAAAAACAGCTTCGTGTGGCAATACATGCCCATAACCCTAGGCCGTTTGGGAGCAGAGACAGGAGAATTGCTAGAGGTCATTGTCAGCCAGTTTGATCAAACACAGCAGGTCCAGGTTCAGTGAGAGACTGTCTCAGAAAATACATGGGTCAGCACTAGAGGAGGACATCAAAATCTGGGCCCTAGCTCTTGGAGGCATGCACATGGGGTGTATGCATCTGCACCCCATGTGCACAGACACACCACACTTACACTCATGTACACATAAATAGGGACAGTGTTTCTGTTTGGAGTTTGAATTATGTAAGAACAATTTTCCATTTCAATTTGAATGATATAAAGTACACTTGAGTATTAGATAATACTTTCATTGATTAACCTTTTAAAATGAGTTTATTTTTTAGAATAGTTTTTGGTTCAGCTTGAATCCTACTATGGTGGGCCTGGGAAATGAGGTTTGGGACCCTCTGCACCAGGATCATAAACTTATCTGCACTTTCTGTTGTGTTTTTTCCTTCTTTCCATTATAACATTCAAAAAATATAAATGTGGCTTATAATGATCAAGTAGCAACATCATAGTCTTTTTAGATTTTCTGAACAAAAGGAGTAAGATTGAGGGATATCATATACTTAGAATGTGAGGAACTGTGTTATGTTATGAGAAAAAATTAAAGGGCTTGACTGGAGAGGTGGCTCAGTGGTTAAGTGTACTTCCTATTCAGGTGTGATGGCCTCAGGGAGCCTGAGACCACCAGAGTTCGAATCTCCAGAACACCATAAACAGCTCTTTGTGGTTATACTTGTGTGTAATCCCAGCCCTGCAAGGAAGCAGAGACATGGAAATTGTCATAGCTCTGGGCTGAAAAGAAGAACAGACAGAAAAACAGTGGAGAGGGACCTCTGACTTCCATTCCATTCACCATCCTGTAGTGCACCTCAGCACAGGCAAGCACATTGGGCACAGTGGTGTATACACCAAACACACACTGTTAGCGGTACCTACTTGTTGCTGAGATAAGGCACCCAACCAAAAGCAGCTTACAGGAGGGAAGATTTTTATTTTACTTTAATCTTGAGGGGAAAATCCTTGATGTCAGGGGAAAGCATGGCATGAGCAGGGGCTGGACACCACCTCTATACAGCAGGTGGCAAACTGTAGCAGGAAAGGGAACCAAAGTAAAGCCAGGGCTGATAAACCTCAAGGTCCACCACCAGCAACATGCTTCCTCCAGCAAGTTTCCACCTCCCAGATTGTCACCAGCTGAAGAGCAAGCATTGAGAACACATGAGTTTATGGGAGATGTCTGATCCAAAGTGCCACTCACACATATCCACCCACCACATTATAGATACACACATGGAAAGAAAAAACAAACAAGATTATATATTTTCAGACCTTCTGAATCTATCTATGCATATGCACATATGTATATATACACAAATATAGACATGCAAGCACCTATGTACATGCATAGGTAGATTCACTGCCATTGTTCAAATGTATGTGAGTTTCAATCCATGGTGGCATTTCTCAATTATGTTTGTTTATTTAACATATGCTTTAAGGATTAAAGAATGTATTTGAGCTTGTTCTACTGGTTGATTTCCTTTCTGGGCTTTATAGTGGTTATTGTTTTAGTGGATAAAGTTTAACAGATACATTTTAACAGTTAAATTTTTTTTTAACAGTTAAATTTTTAATAGGTAATGAATATAGTGAAATTTTATGTTACTTATTGCTAACATAGAGCAATAAATTGTGGCTTCTTAGTTCAAAACTGGTCTATGCCAGTTCACTATTCTCTTTTTATATTACTAGTTATTATTTTTTTTGGTAAGATATGCTCTATTTATTAATGCTTTTGAACTAAGTTCTATTTTGATTTTTGGTGATTTTTTTTTTGGGTTTTGTTTTGAAGTAAGGTCTCGCTCTAGCCCAAGTTGACCTGGAATTCACTATGTAGTCTTAGGCTGGCCTCAAACTCACAAGGCTCCTTCTATCTCTGCCTCCCAAGTGCTGGGATTAAAGGTATGCACCACCACGCCCAGTCATGTTTTTTTTTTTTTTTTAACTAAAGGAAAATAAAACCAAAGTCTATCCTCCCCTAGTCTTTTTTGTTGCCTTGGAACCTTACTCTTGACTATGTCTGATAAGATAGTGTACAATGGTATGGTACAAAAATTGCCAGATTAATATAGACAGAACCATTTATGCTAAATCATGTTTTCCACATGTTTAATGTACTTTTTAGTATTGGTGTTTGTGTGTTCATAGGGCTGTGATAGGTAATCAGCATGTTTACCATAATTTTTCCTTTAAGATATAAGGAAATTATATATGGTTGATATTTTTCACTGTTATGTTCAAAGAAGTAGCCTTAATAAAATGTTTTTCAACTCTCTCCCTTGTTTTCAGGAGTGGCAGAATTCTATCCAGAAGAATGCAGGCCTTGCATTTATTGAACTCGTCAATGAAGGAAGGTAATTTATTTTTTTCATTTATATTTTACTTCCATATCTTATTATATGTTTCCCATATGAACTAATGCTTTGGGATTCCGTTTGTATTGTTGTAGTCAGTAATGTATTGGAACTTTGTGTTTTGGTTATTAAATATATTTCTATCTTTAGCTATTTTATCACCGTCTTCATGGTTACATACTTATTTTGATAAAGTTCTGGGTATTATTTTCAATAATTATGGCTGTGCATAGCATAAGGAAATTGATGAATGTGATTACAACATGATGAAAAACCATGATTCATGATTATTTGCAACTTCTTAGAGTTTTATTTCATTTGTAGAGACAATTATTAGACTTAGATGTCTAAGTTATCTCTTGTGTCGTAACCTGGCTATAAGGAGGAATGAAATAAGCATGTGTTCTGCCGTATTGAGTAAGGGAGAGGAAAGGGTAATTAGGTATGGTTTCTGTTTAAAGAGCAGAAACACGGAATTCACAGAAATAAAATTGATGGTAAAAAAAGAGAAGTGAAGAAAATACAGAGGTGAAGAGGGAAGAAACATTTAAGAGAGTAAAAGTAAAAGTAAATTTTGAAGCTGAGTGGTGAGTTGGCCAGTTTGTATTTGTTTTGGATTTTACTTTAATTGAATTGAAGGCTGTATCAGTTACTTTCTCATTACTAGGAAAGGATACTTGACCAGAAGCAGCTTAAAGAAGGAAAGAGTTTAGTTTTAGCTTACAGTTCCTAAGGGAAGTGTCCATTATGGTGGGGAAGGCATGGCAGGCCTGATCTTCCATCACATCTTCACATCAGCAGGGAGGACAAGTTTTCTAGAGGAACAGAACAGATAGTATGAATATGTATCATAAAGGGGAGCTCTTAGATTATTTTATAGGATACTAGCCAGACAGTCCAACAATCACCATATGCAGGTCTGAAGTAGGAAAATCCAGTAGCTGCTCAGTCTAAGAGGCTGAATGACATAGCAGTCTCTCTTGGCACTAAAGACCAGGGGGTTACTGGAAAGCTGCTGGCCTTCAGTCCCAATGTTCATGAAGGGCTAGCCACAACAAGGTAGATGCATGTACCAGCAAGTAGCTAAGGCAGTCAGGCAAAACGCCTTGTGTTCTCCTGGACTTTCTTTATATATAGTCCACTAATGGAAGGTCCACAAACTCTGGAGGAAGGACTTGGTCTTTCAGTTAAGCCTTCTTGGAAATTCCCTCACAGATGCCCAAGAGGTATGCCTCTGAGTTAATTCCTAATCGGATCTAGTGGACTATAGAATTTAACTCTCACAGAGAGCCAACAGACCGAGCTGTAAGATCTCAAGGCCCATCTTCAGCAAGGCTCCACCTTAATACATGAATAAACTGTAATATGCTCATGTTCCTGTCCTGTTCTCACCTTTTTCCCCTGTTTCTCTGTCCCCAATTTCACTGAAGATCTTCCTTTTTCTAGGTAGTCCTTCCTCTGTTTTGCTGTCCCATCCTCCATGTCAAAATGTTGATGGGCTCATAGCAGTGCAGATGTTGTGCTGTCAGTTGCTACTATGGGTTCATGAATGCTCCAGTTGGTTCCTGTGAGGAGGACAGTGCCTCTGTGGCCAGCAGTGATAGAAGCATTCATATCCATTCTACCACTTCCTGTGCAGTGTTTCTTGAGTTCTGGCAGGTGTTATATATAGTGATGACTCATTAAGTGCTAAGCACTGGGCTTTCTCATTTTGTCATTTTGATGAATCTTGGGTCTTCTTGGTATTCACCACCATTGGGGTTGGACTTGTACTGGGTGGGCCTGATTCTCCTGGCTGGCCACCGTAGTTGGTGGATAGGGGAGGATGAAGTTGGTAAGCTCACTGGTAGAGCTTGATTCTTGAGATGTATTTTCTAAGGCATTACTATCAGTCATGTAGCCTTTAGAAAAGTGTGAGACATGGATAAATTGGAAAACATTTTTGTCAAAAACATTAAAAATAAACCAATACTTGAAGGTTGTGTGATATCTGAATATGTAGAAGCTATCATTGAATATTATCAAACACTTTACTACATTGAGCTTCAGTTTTTTCCATCTATTAAGTCAGTATTTGTTACACACTAAATATGTACCTCAAATTCTTCTTGACAATGAGGACATTGCCATAAACAAAATGATAAGCCTTTTTGTGGCTTTTACATTTTAGCAGTGATAAATTCTGAACCATAAAATAATTATATGTGAACAGTGATAAGCTCCACAGCAAAAGAAAATGTGGAGCAGGTGTATGCGATACTGTTTGGGGGAGATTTTTAAAGGAAATGTAAGCAAGTGATATGATTTGCACTTTAAAATACATTGGCCATATTAGGGCTCCTTGGGGTGACATTTGGGTAAGCACAAAAGCATGCACATGCCTTAACCATAGGGACAACTATCCTTTGTCTGAGGAATGAGGCTAATATAGGAAGAACAGAGGCAGTCAGTGTGAACAGAGTTAGGAAATGAGGCCAAGAGATAATATAGGGCAAGAGTTTGTGTAGGGCCTTCAACATTTACTTTGAGAAAAACACTATCATTCAAGGATATTGAATAAATAAGGGATATTCTCATATGTTTTAAAGCAATCTTATGGCTAACATATATAGAAATTGAAGGATAAGAGGCTAAGCTAAGAGATCAGTTGGAGGGCAGAGTTATATTCCTAGTTAAACATGTAGGTGACTTAAAGTATAGCAGAAGTTTAAAACAATAAAGGCAAGCGAGCGTATTGGACATATATTAAAGATTTAGCTGGTAGGATTTGATGTGGGTGTGTATGAAACCTAGTGAAGTCAAGTGTTTCTCTAAGAATTCTGCCCTACACAGGTGAAAGCATAGCATTTCCATCAAATAGATGCATGGGATTATGGATGCAGCCTTTATTGGGGAAGAAGGATTGAATTATTAAAATAATGATTTTGAATCCTCTTTTTTATTCACTTATTATGTAATGACTAGTCACATCTTCAGACCATAGGTTTAAACTCAAGTGTTGTAAGCATATAGCTGGTAGTTACTGCCTGGAGACTGGGTGAATTCAGTAAGATAGTAGGGTGACTGAGATTGACCACAGGCTAGTGTCAAGTGTGGTTTGTGACATAGCATTTGTTTTGGAGAGTATCATGAAAGCAAACTATGTCTGTAGTGGATTTGAGACAATATGAGAATGAGAGGGTACATATTTTCAGTAAGTGGTTTATCTACCAAGCCATCCCCCAGCCCTGAATTTTTAAAAGAAATTTCTTATTTTTAAAAGAAAATTTCAGCCGGGCGTGGTGGCGCACGCCTTTAATCCCAGCACTTGGGAGGCAGAGGTAGGAGGATTGCCGTGAGTTCAAGGCCACCCTGAGACTACATACTGAATTCCAGGTCAGCCTGGACTAGAGCAAAACCCTACCTCGAAAAACCAAAAAAAAAAAAAAAATAAATAAATAAAAATAAAAAATAAAAAATAAAAAATAAAAAATAAAATAAAAGAAAATTTCAGTTACTTTTTTTTTTCAGTTATCATACAAGATTTCATTATGGTATTTTCATATACAAGTGCCATTTTACTTTGTCCTCCTTCACTATACTGATGTTTATCTTTATTGCCTATTTTTGTCTATAAAATGTATATTTTTACAAGGACAGTACCCCCACACTTGTCTCTTACTTATGGTTGTATCTGACTTTTGGAGAAGTGCCTGGAAAATTAAGTATATGTTTAACCGATATATTATTTTTTTCTGTGAATGGTTGTTTTGTAGCTTATATATGTTTTTCTTATAAACAGCATACCATTTTCAATGTGAATATATTACATGGAAAAAATTGACAATAATCTAGTTATATTTCATTAAGAGTTTCTAGAAGCCCGGTCTGGTGGTGCATGCCTTTAACCCCAGCACTTGGGAGGCAGAGATTGGAGGATTGCCATGAGTTTGAGGCTACCCTGAGACTGCATAGTGAGTTCCAGGTTAGCCTGGGTTAGAGTGGAGACCCTACCTCAAAAAAACAAAACAAAACAAAACAAAAAAACAACAAAAAGTTTCTAGAAAAAAAAATTTATATAATTAAAATGTACATTAAAAGCTACATTTTTAAAAAGAAATGTTATATTATTCTCAAATAGTCTGACTCAGAATGACTATTTCTCATTGGGGAAGTAATTATTTGAATTGCATTTATGTATAATATGTTGCCATCATTTTTATGAGTCAAATTTCTTACCCATGTGTATCTTACTCTGTTTAGATTTGATATCCTCCGGTGGTTAGATACTTTACCTGTAGAAGCCTTTATTTTTTAATGCAAGCTATTGATCTTATAAACAATGTTGGAAATAAGACTAATGTTTATTGGAAAATAGTAGACCTACAATTTGAATTTTTTTCTGTTCATAAGGTACACTATATTTCAAGGAAAAATCCAGAGGTTTATTTTCTAGAGGAATGGATTTGATTTTCCTTGCATACATGTGCAGTACCTTGAGGCTAAAATGAGTCTGTGTAGAAATGGATGTGTTTGTAAAGTAGTTGAGAGGGTTCAGATACTGGGCTTTATCCCAGGGGCAAGAAGAATAGTAATAAGGATTTTTCTTTCTACTGCCAAGACCAACCTTTGTTTCTTGTTATTGTGTATGTCTGACCTGCCTTGACCTCATTTATAGAGTAGCTGCTATAAATCTGGCTCTTGATTAATGTTTTATTAGTTTAAATAACACGAAGACCTTTATAGACAGACTACAGCATAAGGTTATCAGACTTGAAGGGTATTACTGGCAAATCAATTACTTAGGTCAGACATAAGTAATTTTTGTAAGGTAGAGATGTTTCCTTTACTTACATGTTTAATATATAGTTTATAAATACATTATTTCATAGCTTTGAGTTCAGTTATTGATACTGTTCATGTGAATAGCTTTCCATTTTAAATAAATTTATTTTTATAGAGCTAAAATAGCTAACAGTCACTGACATAATCAAATAATGTGTCTTTGATGACTTTTACCAGGAGAAAAATATACTTTAACAACAGATATCAGTTAAAAATCAAATTTCTACATTTTGTAAGCAAGGCCATTGTTAACTTTGAACAGGAGTGCTGATTATGGATATTTCATACCTTGATTCACTGTCATCTTCTCTATTTTGTAGTTATGGATGGTAACTGACCTATTATTTATTGCTTCTGAATGACATACCTTTCTTTAAATGAACAGCTTTACATTCCTTTTTTTTTTTTTTTTTTTTTTGGAGTGGGGTGAATAGCATCTTCCTGGCCTGCAACTTTCAATCCTTTTGCCTCAGCCCCTAGAATACTTGGATTGTAGGTCCAAGCCACCATGCCCTTCCAATTTTACCTATTTCTGTTTTTAAAGATTTTTTTTTTTATTTTGAGACTGTCTCATATAGCATACTCTGGCCTTGAACTTGCTTTGTAGCCAAGGATGACCTGAACTCCTGATCCTCTGGCCTTCACTGGACAAGTGGGGGGATTGCAGACCTAAGCCAACACTTCTAGCCTATTTTATATTCTTCATGAATGTTAAAGCTGCCTTGAGACTGTAGGGCTATAGTGCCACAGTAATATAAATTAATGCATAATTATCATTACATTGACCTCCTTAAATGAAATGTGAGGGTCTAGTGTTATAGGTCCCTTTATTTTATATCTTGGGCTTTAACTGACTTATTTGTATATTTGATTGGAATTTTTATTAGTCATCTTTTTTCCTTTTACTTAAGATGGATTTAATTGAAATTGAATTGAAAAATAAAATTAATTTAATTCCAGCAGCACTGTTACCTACATATTAAAACTCAGTGCTTTGCTAGTGAATCTTATAACTCTTCTTGGTTTTGATTTTATATTTTGCCTTCTAATTTCTGTTATTATTAGAGATTTTGGTGACATTGTGTTAAATAAGTATTCAACAGTCTTGATTTTCATTTTCCTGGCTGAACTAGACTAGGCTGGTAGATGGATTTTGATCCCTCCAACAAATAACTTTTAGAACACTTTACAGTATTGACTTTATGTTGCTTGTATATGTGTATACTTTTTGTTCCGATGCGTATTTTCACATCTGTTTTCAAGTATAGTTATGGCTATCTTCCTCTGCTCTCACTCTACTTTGAAACAAGGTTAATTAGATTAGCTGGCCAGTGGCTCCATGGATTCTTTATTCACTCCTTCCTGAGCTGGGCTTACAGAGGGCTGCCATGCCCACCCAGCACTTGGATGAGTGCTGAGGACCTGACCTCAGGTCCTCATGATAGCACAGCAAGCTGCTTATTCACCCTGCTCTGGGTAGCTCTCACCTGGGCAGATTCTCTACAAGACATTACCTATGATGCTTGTAATGAATTGTGGTAGCTAAAATTCCTGTCTTTAACATCAGTTGTCTGACTTGGGTGTTTTGTGGAGGAGATGATGCTTCAGTTAAATACTGATTTTGCTACACATCTATGTATTTAGATGGTGCTGTTTTTGTTCTTATGTTCCTTTATTCTGAGCACTAATTCCTTATCAGTAAATTTTTATATCTTTTGCTGTCAAATGATTCTGTGAGGTTTCTGATTGTTCATGTTACTGATCTTCAATTTTTTCTCATGGGTTTTATTTCTACTTCATGCATATTTTATAGTAAAAATATATTGACACAGTTTTTAAAGTTTTGATAGTAAAAATCAGGGAAGCAGTAGGCTATAGAACACAACTTAAATGAGCATTAAAAATCGCAACATTTAAATTCTCATCTTAAATTTTGTAACTTGTTAAATACTATAGTTTTAACTTGATTTATGATTACAGTTTTGGGCTTACTTACTATTTTTATTTTATTTTTATTATTTATTTTATTTTTATTTATCTATTTTGAGAACTTCTGTATCCTCTTATGATTTTGTTTTCAAATCACTGCCCTGGCCTCCTCTTTTTCCATACTTAGAAAGTACAAAAAGCAAATTATCTCATGTTCTGTTGGACACATCCCTTAATTGTCCTCCTGGGAGAGTCAGTATCTGTTTATTACGGCAGTAACTCAGATTTGTATCTGAATATGTAAATAAGCTTCATAAAAACATAATGTTTCTATTGCTAATATACTTCTCTGTCTCTTCAAAATTCAACTGCTTGGATTGCATTTCTGCTCTCTGAGCATTTGTATGGCAACTTCAGTATTTATTTCCCTGCACTTCTCTAACTATAACTGATGATTGACTAGGACAGGAAAAGTAAGGAGTAAAATGGGAGGTGGGAAGGAGGGAGGGGGCAAGGCACGAGTCATTGTTCTATAACTCCTTTGGCCATTATCATTCGTATTTTAAATCTGAGTCATACACTTTTCAAAAGACAAAAATATGTGTTATACTCAGGGAAACAATGTGGCTACATTGTATTCTTTTTTGTACCAATGGAAGAGATTAAATTTAAGTAGAGCTTTTTCTTAGAAACCCTGGAGTGTGACTTAAAGAACCTTGTACGTTCCTGCTAGTGTCTTAAAATCATTTGTACAATGAGACAGCTGCAATTAAATGTTCATGGACAGTTGTTTTGATATGATCTTATTTGGGGTAGGTTAGTTAAGCAGAGGCCTTCATCTCTGCTTGCTCAATCCCTAGACCAGTTGGCATAAAAGTGTGTGTAGGTAGATTAGAATGAGGTATATGCTGTTTTTTTCCTCTTAAAATTTTTTGCCCATTGTGGTGGCACAAGCCATTAGGATATTGCTGAAGAACTAGATGCAGGAGGATCAGGAGTTCGAGGTCAGCCTTGATCATTAAAGGGGCTGGAAAAAATGGCTCAATGGTTAAGGAGCTCACTTGCAAAGCCTGACAGCCTGGTTTCGATTCCCAGGACCCACTTAAAGGGAGATGCACAAAGTGTTGCATGTGTCTGGAGTTCGTTTGCAGCACCAAGAGGTCCTGGTTTTCCCATTCTCTCTCTCCCCCTTCTTTCTCTCTCTCCTTACAAATAAATAAAAAAATATTTTTAAAAATTATGTTTATTTCTTGAAAGTAATAGCTTATCAAAAAGTAATTTTCTCACCTGAATTAGAATAATTGTATTTTTTTACTTTCAGTTTTATGTGTTTTAATATAAAATAGTCAAGTAGTCAAATTACTTTTCATTATTTTCTATCTTGATTGGAGTTTCTGATTAATATAACATTTCCTTTCACATTTTGTATTTGGGAGTTTGTTTCATTATCTTGCTTTTACTGTGCTTTCTTATTGCCAAGGTTACTAAATTCTCCTTGTTTTCAAAGCTTTGTTTGTGAATTAGTATATGTGTATCTGTGGGTATGCATGTGCCATGGCTTGTATGCTAAGGTCAGAGGTCATTCTTAGGGTGTTGGTTCTTGCCTTCCATCTTGTTTTTTTTAAATTTAATATAATTTACTTATTTATTTGTTTTTATGCTGTTAATTAATGCCAGACAGCTAGCCTGTAAGCTTTTGGAGTCTCCTGCTTCTGCCTTCCATGCCTGTGTGGTCTCACGGCATTGCCATGGCTATCCCAGAGCTTTTCACTGTGTAGCCATGGCTAACCCGGATCTTGCTATGGAAGCAATGTTGGCATCAAACTTGAGGTGTTCCTCTTGCCTTTTGCATCTTGACTGCTGGGGTCATAAGCATGTGCCACCCACCTGGCTTATATTAGTCACTTTCCCTTTTTTAAAGTTTTCATTGATAGCTTCCATAATTATAGACCATAAACCATTATGATTCCCTTCATCTTTTCAACCCTCCCCTTAATCTCTTCCCCCTCTCAATTAGTCTCTGTTTTGTTTCAGTGTTATCATCTTTTCCTTTTTAAGTGGTATGAGGTTTGAACCTAGGTGCATGCTAGGCAAACAAACACCTTACCACTGAGCAATATTTCCAGTCTTCATTTTAAATGATTGGTTGTACAGGATTTGTTTTACTTTTCTCAGAAAAAAACAAAAATCCAAATATACCTAACTGAAAAGAGGATTTGGATTTCCAAGCATGTAGAATATACTTATGATTGTGTGTATACACATATACAAATGCATCTTATATCTAAATGAAATCACTTGCCAAATTAAAGAAAAGTAAGTGCTGTAGAGGAAAATAGGAGGTGAATTAATAGAGAAAAAAGGAATTTGAATTAAACCTTGAGAAGTGAAATTAGAATGAAGGTAAAATTATTAACAATTCAGACAATATTTATGCATACCATCTATGTTAGCTCTATTGACTCAACAATACAGAAGAGATACCCACCCTATAGGGTTTCATTTAATTGGTTGATTAAGAAAATCAAATTAGATTGAATTATCAGAATATGATGAGTGTTATTAGAGAAGTATTGATAGTGTATGAGGGAATTAGGTATAGTCTGATACAAGGGACAGCACAGTTAAATAGAATGGCCAGGATGGAACACAATAAATAAGCTCTTAGGCGTGGTAGTGCATGCCTTTAATAATAGCACTTGGGAGGCAGAAGTAAGGAGGATCACTGTGCATTTGAGGACAGCCTGGAGCTACAGAGTTTCAGGTTAGCCTGGGCTTTACCAAACAGACAACAACCACAACAAAAAGAAAATGAGCTCTTGTGAAGGGCAAGGGTACTCTGCTGGACATTGCATACGATGCCAGGATGGGATTCAAAGAATGAGCTCTTCTTGTGAGGCATTCAGAGGACATGCAGAGGATGGGCACGGCGCTGGCTGCCATACACTTATGGGAAAGTAGAAAGAAAGGTCAGAATTCTATACCTGAGAAATCCTGATGTGAATTCCAAATGGAGAATCAGCGGAGCTAGTGAATCCAGAGTTTTATTTTCTTTTATTTTTTTGTGCAGGATCTCTAGCTCAGGCTGA
This sequence comes from Zapus hudsonius, assembly GCA_004024765.1. Classification (NCBI taxonomy): domain Eukaryota; kingdom Metazoa; phylum Chordata; class Mammalia; order Rodentia; family Dipodidae; genus Zapus; species Zapus hudsonius. The sequence continues at coordinate 39,461 of PVHP010002447.1, forward strand.
CCTAGAATTCACTGTGTAGCCCCGCAGTTCTCTTACTTCAGCCTCTTGAGTGCTGGGACTCAGTGTGAGCCACCATTGCTTGGCTCAGAACTTTATTTAAATAATTTTCTACCTGTAACTATCTTTCTCTTTCTCTGCCCATACTTGAGAATAAGTTCACAGATCTGAGAATGTATTTAAACTCAAATATATCATCTTACTAACTGGCCCTTTTGTTTCTTGTTGTGGCTTCTGTAATGCCATGCATTGTCTTAAATTGCTCAACTAGGAGTTAGCATACATTACAATCTTAAAAAAAGCTGATTTCATACTGTTTTATTTGTATTAAAATAGATATTTATATTAAATTATTAGGCTCTTACATTCTCAGGAAGAAATTGCTTTGTTGAGTATTTGCTGTTTCCTTCCTGATTTTTGTAAGGAATGTTGACACACCGTAGTCTTTCTGATCGAGGACATAATTTTCCACAATAATGAATCCTTTTTGGGCTAGATAAAGGATCTAGGTTATCTTTAAATGTGTGAAACTTAGGAAGAGAACCCAAAACATACAAATATAACTACTGTTGGTCACCAGCCTGTCCTTTTAAAAAATATTTATAAAATATATTTATTTGAGAGTGTGAGATAATATATATGTATCTATATCTGTCTGCCTGCCTGCCTGCCTACCAGTCTATCATCTATCTATCTATCTATCTATCTATCTATCTATCTATCTATCTATCTATCTATCTATCTATCATCTATCATCTGTCTAGAGAGAGAAAGAGAAAAAATGGGCACACCAGGGCCTCCAGCAACTGTAAATGATCTCCAGACATCTGGCTTGTGCATCTGGCTTTACCTGGGTACTGGGGAATGGAACTCAGGTCCTACTGCTTTGCAGGCAAGTGCCTCAACTGCTAAGCCATCTTTCCAGCCTGCTTGTTCATTTTTGTGCCTTTAAGCATGTATATTTTATGATATTTATGCCTTCATATATCTTATTCAAAGTTGTTACCGAGTGCTTTTAACTCAGAAATGAGTATAGAAATGCCAATTTAAGGATTTTTATGATGCTGAATTATATATGCTGTGGGAGAGATAGGAAATGGGAGGAGGGGCATGAGGGAAAGAAGGAAGGGGAAATTTGCAGGAAGGAAGGAGGAAGATGTAAGGAAGGAGACAAGTACATGTGGAGTTAGGAAATAATTCTTCCTCCTGTTAAAGGTTATGTTAATTTATGGAGGTCATAGTCCTAGAGGTCTTTGGAATTGATTTTTCTTTCTCAGTTCTGGTTGTGATGATTCTCTGTAATTAAATCTAAAGAAATTACAATGTGAGAAGCATTATAAATGCAGGGACCTTACTTCTGCATTCTCACTAGGGTGCTCGAGTGTTGTAATTTTCTTTTTCCATCAGTGGTCATGTGTAGCAATGAAAGTCTGACAGGTACAGCTAATGGGGGTCATAGAAAGCTCAGAAAACAGCAGTAATATTGGAAAACTTGGTGGAAATATGTACATGTGCTTACCAGAGGTCTAGACTCATATAATCAGATGTGGACAGTGGGTCATAATGTATTGACGGGAGGTGGTTGTCATCATTACTGTTATTTATTGATCCTCTCGTGTGAATCCTTGGTAGTTGTTCACTTGATAGGGCTGTTTGTTTCCGAAGGTTGACACAAGTGTTTTTTGTTCCTTCTTTGCACTGTAGGTATAAATTATACATATAGTTTTTCTCCTTAATGTTAAAATAGGTGAATCATTTTGTGCTCTGCTTTCATAGACTTAATATACGTTAGAGAAAGCCCAACATTTTGAAAATGCCTATTACAATTAAAATTTTGTCTTAATTTGCCTTTAGTTCTTCACTTGAAATAATGCTTTACATAATTATATATAATTGCACTTGCTAAAAACTGTGTAATTGGTATATCTAGAAAATAAGAGTTTACATTGGAAAATGGCCCTTTGTAACAAATCATTTATCTTAATTCTGTTTGTGAAGTCATTTTAATATTTACAGTTAATGGAAGGACAAGTCACATTTTTTTATGTAAAATAAATAACAAGTATGTTACTCTAACCTTTTGTAAATTGTGAATGGAAAGTGTAAATGCTTCCCTTTTATCTAAGAGCTTATTATTGCTTCATACAACCCAATAATGACTGAGCTTACCCTGCCTGATTGTTCCTTTTAGATGCTGTGGTTGATTAAAAAAGAATAAGCAAAAATATGCATTTTGGTCATTTGGGAAAATAGAGAAATACACGTAAAATACTAGTGACAGATTCATTAGATAATACATTCACAAGTATAATGTTTGCTATCTATGCCATAATCATTAGATATAATTGTCATAAACTGGAGGTCTTTATTTTCAAGGTAGAGTCTCACTCCAGCCCAGGCTGACCTCGAATTCACTATGTAGTCTCAAGGTGGCCTCGAACTCACAGCAATCCTCCTACCTTGGCCTCCCAAGTGCCACCATGCCTGGCAAAATAAAGGTCTTTGTATGATGAAATTGTATAATATGCCATAGAGGGACAAAGGTTGAATTAAGTCTTCAAAATAATTAAGGGTTTAAGGGCTGGAAAGATGGCTCAGTGTTTAAGAGCACTTCCTGTACAAGCATGAGAGCCTGAGGAGACCTGAGACTCTCCGGAACCACCTAAATAGTGAGTGTGGCCACATATGTTTGTAACCCAGTCCTACAGGAAAGCAGATGGGAGAATAATTAGAGTGGAGTTTACAGAAAAAAACCAGCAAGCTGTGGGATCAGTAAGAGACCCCGGCTCAAATAGGAATGAGCAGAATGATGGAGCGGATTCCCAGTATTTTCACTTCAGCTGCCACAGGCGAGCTCAGTGCATACCACTTGGTCACATCTACACACACCCAGCACTTTACACACACACACACACACACACACACACACACACACACACACACACACACACACACACACACACCACTTTACACAAAAAAAAAATTCAAAAAAATAGTAAATAAGGTTTTACAGGTAAAGAAAGGACAAAAAGGAAACTAGATGGGAAGGTGGTTGTGGTGTTCATTTCCTGTCATTCATAAGGCACCTGTTTGGTGTGTGTTCCATGTGCTGTGTTGTAGTCTTAACAATGTAGCTGTCCTTCCATGGAGAACATGAGGATAAATAATAAGGAAACAGGACAACTGAAATACTTAGAAGAAAACAAAACACAATAATTCTCCAAGAATAAAGAGGTGAAGACTTACAAAGAAGCTAATAAGGAATTTATAGAAAAAGAATTGTGAAGAAAAGATGCTGGTTTTCAATTTTTTTCCCTGTTTGGATTTTTGAGACAAACTCTCATGTATCTCCAAAGTCTAGATCCTCTTGCCTCTACTTCACAAGTGCTGAGATTACAGGTGTGTGGCACCATGAGTTTAAAAGGAGATCACTATTTGTCTAGTATTAAAGGCCAGCAAGGAAGAGGTTTGGAAATACTAGTGAAGCACCCAATTTTCAGATCAAATAGTAGCCTATGAGTTATGAAATTTAGACTTAATCTTTTCCAATTTGAACACATTGCAGAGTTTTAAACAGAGTTGTAGCATGATGTAATTTTTTTTCATGGTAACATTTAATTTCAGTATACTTTAAAATTATTTTTTAATTGTGACAAAATAACTTACCATGAAGTTTGTCATGCTGAGCATGTTAACATGTACAGTTAGTGACATTAAGTACATTTATATTTTCTGTAGTCATTTCCAACTTTCATCTCCAGAATCTTCCTGTCTTTTAAAATGGAAACTCTTTATCCATGAAAGAATAACTTCCTGTTGCTGCCTCCCCATCGTCCCTGGCTGTCATCATTCAGTTTTCAGCTGCATAAACTTATTTTAATTAACCTCAGATAAGTGAGGAAGTTTTTCTTATGGTGTCTGGGTTATTTCACTTGGTATAATTTCTTCAGAAGTTTGTCCATATTGAATCTTGTTTCAGAGCTTTCTTTTTTTAAAAAAATTACTTATTTGCAAGCAGAGAGACTGAGAGAAGAGAAGAGAGAGAAGAAGAGGAAGAGGAAGAGAATAGGCATGCTAGGGCTCCCCAGATGCATGTACCACTTTCTGCATCTGGCTTTTTGTGGTACTGGGGAATTGAACCCCTGTCTTTAGACTTTGTAGGCAAGAGCCTTAACCACTGAGCCATCTGTCCTACCCATCTTTCTTGCTTTTTAATACTGAATAGTATTCTGTTGCCCATGGACATGCTTTTGACTCACAATGGCATAATGTCCCACCAAACCCATCATAAGTTGAGATAGATTAAGTTGAAAATGCACTAGTACACCTAATCTTCTGAACATTATAGCTTAGCAAAATAGTACACTGTAGAGTAACTCAGTTATTTATCCCTGTGATAACGTGAGTCTGATCTGGCTTGCTGCTGATTAAGGCCACTGCTCACCATCACTGCAGATTACCTTCCCTCATACTGCTAGCCTTGGGAATAATCAAAATTAAAAATGTGAAGTACGACTTCCACTGAAAGTGTGCCACTTTCATGCCATCTTAATATCAAATACCATAAGTCATGGGTCATGTGCATTATCTTCTCATTTGTGATGGACACGAGTTGCTTCTCCCTTTTGGTTATTGTAAATAATGTCGTAGTGAACATAGGTTCACAAATGTCTCTTTGAGTTTACATCACAAGTGTAGACAAGTATTCCCACCAGGATTTGCATTGTGTGAGAGCTGAGGCCTTGCCTGTGGGGCACCTGGCTTCCATTTGGGTGAGACTCTGTTTCCATTTCTCCTACAGGGGACATTTTTCTTTTCATTTTATAATTTTACTATTATGTACTCAATGGTGGCTTTACTTTCTGTTTGGGGTTTGTAGCATTCCATCAGCATATTACTCAGGTGTTTCTTTAGTTTTGGTAAAATTCTGGCCATTATCTCTTAAAATACTGCATTAAAAATAATGTGACTAGCGCCAGGCGTGGTGGCGCACGCCTTTAATCCCAGCACTCGGGAGGCAGAGGTAGGAGGATTGCCGTGAGTTCAAGGCCACCCTGAGACTACAGAGTGAATTACAGGTCAGCCTGGGCTACTGAAAGACCCTATCTCGAAAACCCCCCCCCAAAAAAAAAAGTGTCTACTCTTTTCCTTGTATTTGATATATACTTACATTAAACTTAGTCTTTTTTACAATGCCTTGCATATATCTTATTATTTTGTCAATTTTCTAATATGGTTCAATCTAGTAGTTTTAGACATTTTTTCCTTTAATATCTCTTTGTTTGGCTTGTACATTTTAAGCTGTTAATCTAGGCACATTTTCAAAAGTTTGTTTTGTTCAATGTTTTCCATTCTCTTTTGTTCTTGTTCATATAACTTAAAAGTATTATTAAAATAAAAACACAAAAAATACACATTATTTATTTATTTACAAGTAGAGAGAGACAGAGAGGGAGAAAGAGGCAGAGAAGGAGAGAGAATGGGCATGCCAGGGTTTCTAGACACTGTAAAGAGACCCCAGATGCATGTGAACTTCAAATGTATGTGCCACTTTGTGCATCTGGCTTTATGTGGGTACTGGGGAATCGAACCCAGGTAGTTAGGCTTTGTAGGCAAGTGTCTTAACCGTGGAACCATCTCTCCAGCTCTCACACAACTTTTTGTCCTAAATATGCTAACTACATTTATTTCAGTGTCCAGACACAACATTTTGGGTTTTGGATACCAAATAATTTAGATATAAGTCACCAGCATGTTTTTTAGTGATCTGTTTCAGTGTTTTGAGGCCTGGTTTGCTTCTGGTTTCTGAGGGCATATGCTGGGACTTCTATTAAAAGTCAACTCCTCCTGCATCTTTCTTGTTGTTATTATTATTTTACCTTTTACATCTTGTTGGGTTGCTTGCCTATTTCTGCCTCCTCTGATCTAAGAGGTTGCTGACAGCTGTCGAGCTTCTGAGTTCTAACTTGTGCACAGCAAATGCCTCAGTGGGAGAAGTCATGCTGAATGGCTTCTGCATGCTTCCCTCTGTGAGCTTCACCACCTTAAATTTTGGCTGCTTTGCTGTGCTGGCCTTGTGGTACTGTAACAAAATACTTGAGGTGAACAGTTCATACAGTTGAGTTATTTTTGTTTATGGTTTCTAAGGTTTCAATTCATGGTCAATTGACCATTTTGCTTTTGTGCCTCTGGCCAGGTAGTATGTCATAGTAAGAATATATGGTGGAAGAAATTGTTTACCTCAAGGTGGCTGGAAGCAGGAGAGGGGGAAGAAGCTGAAATCCCAACTTCTCATTTAATGGTACATTCCTGGTGACCTAACCATTAGGCCCCATCTCCTAGTGTTCAACACCTCCTCATGTTGCTGTGGGCTGGAAACATGCATCGTTGGGCACAACCTACCCAGATGAAGCACTTGATAATTTTGAATTGCCCTTAAAAAAATAAATCACCACTTTATTCTAGAACTGTTTGATGTTTTTTTGTTTGTTTGTTTTTGTTGTTTTGAGGTAGGGTCTTGATCTAGTCCAGGCTGACCTGGAATTCACAAGGTAGTCTCAGGGTGGCCTTGAACTCATGGTGATCCTCCTACCTCTGCCTCTGCTGGGATTAAGGGTGTGCACTACCACACCTGGCTTGTTTGATGTTTTTGTTGGCTAGTTTTATGCAGGCTAACCCAAGGTTGTCAGAAGGATAAGCTTTTGCTGTTTGCATTCTTCAGTTATTTAGTGTGAAATATTGCTACTTTGTGTATAAAATCAGAACGGGGATTACACATTCCTTTCTCTAAAAGAGCAAAATATACCACATTTGATCTCTGATTAATCATATATGTTGTGTGTGTAAATAAGTATTCCTGCATTTGACAGTATTCTTTTCTCTTACAGGTTGCTTAGCCAAACAATGAAGGATCATTTAGTGAGAGTAGCAAATGAAGCTGAATTTATTCTGAGCAGGCAGAGAGCAGAGGATATCCATAGACATGCGGAATTTGAGGTAGGTTGCACCATGTAGTTGCTGTAAGGAAGCTATTGTTTTATATTGGCTATCACAAGACATACCCTAGTTGAATGTCAATATGATAAAAAGTATGTTATACATCTTCAGAATCAAAGTTTGTGTAAGTCTCTTTCTCCCTCTCATCTCAGCTCCAATTCAGCTGCCATTTGATTAGAGCAGTTTTTGTGTTAGGCTGACCTGGTTTGAAGAATGGGAGCTGGCTTGCAGCTTTCCTACTTTCCCAGTACAAGAGTTTGCCCTCTCTCTCCTCCTTTCTTTCATTCTTCATTATGATTCAGTGAGATTATATAGTAATGGGTTTAACCCCTGTTTTATTCACTGTAGTGTTTGCCCATAGAATTTTCTTTTCATTAGTATGCTGACTATATATTTGTGATCATTTAAATATCATTCAGTACAATCCAATTTAATTTTCCCCTCAGTATTGCTCTCCTTATTTTTACGTTTAGTAAATTTCCATTTCAAGATCATTTAAATCATCTGTTTCAAATTTTAACACTGATAATCACAACCAGGTTATTGTAGACAAAACTAAATGTTCAGGCTTTCTAAATTTCTGTGAAGATAGTGAACAGTCTACATAGTGGAGAATGTGTTTATAAACCTTAATTGTGATTACTCACATCTAGAATTTATATTCCCCATCTCTGTAGTAGATAATATAATTTAAAAAATGACCTGGGTGTGGTGGCACATGCCTTTAATCCCATCACTCAGGAGGCAGAGGTAGGAGGATTGCTGTGAGTTCCTGAGACTATATAGTAACTTCTAGCTCAGCCTGGGATAGAGTGAGACCCTACCTCCAAAAAAAAAAAAAAAAAAAAAAGTGGTCCAAGGAAGGAAGATATAATAATGACCAATAAATACATAAAAGTTACTCAATATCAGTATTCAGTAAGTGCAAGTCAAAACCACAATGTGATGTTACTTAGCACTTCTAGTTTGGCTGTAATGAAATGGTTAGGAAATAATACACATTAGTAGGAATGTGGAACAGTTTAATCTCTATTATAGTGTTGGTTAGAATGGGAAGTTATGCAGCCACTTTGGTGAAACTTATCATTTATAACATGTTTTATATTCTTAAAGGAATAGAATATATATATGCGCCTTAGTCTACACATATTTTACAAATATTTATTGTCTGTTATTTCTAATTGTCCAAAGGTACTCAAATGTCCATCAACAAATCAATGAATAAAAATGTGGGCTCCCCATCCAATAGAATATTACTTTGATTCATATGTATGAAAATGTGTGTAACATAACACACACGTAGTATATGTTTTTATGTTATATGTTTTATATATAAATGAAAAAGATTGGAATCATATTATAGTAATATCATAACTTACAGGAAAATAAAGTTGTCTGACAGGTATTTTTCCCTCCATGATAGGGATAGAACACAGGACTTTGAGCAAGCTAGGAAGCATTTTACCACTGAGCTCTATTTCTAGATCTTTGTTTTTTAAAAAATATCTTTATTATTGATAATTAGATAAATTGTATGAGCAAATCTTGTGATGGTATCCACATTTCCCTCCTCTCTGTCCCCAACCCACTGGGGACGCTCCTTGGTGTGCATCCTGAATCTGTCCTTGGGGTAGGAGGTTATGAATTGTACCAGAGGTAGCCAGTTTTGTTGTCCCCCCTCCCCCGTTGTGATCTTCCCTTTTGAGGCTCCCTCAGTACATAGCCCAGGCTGGCCCTGAGCTTGTGATCTGTTTGCCTCAGACTCCTGTGTCTAGGATTAGAAGCCTGCATGACCACAGCAGCCATGTTTTCTTTCTTTTTTTAAAAATATTTTATCTATTCATTTTCAAGCAGAGAGATACAGAGAGAGAGAGAGAGAGAGAGAGAGAGAGAGAGAGAGAGAGAGAGAGAGAGAGAGACAGAGAGACAGAGAGACAGAGAGAACCAGGGCCAGCACCTTGTGGGTCTGGCTTATGTGGGTCCTGGGGAATTGAACCCCGGGCCTTAGGCACCGGAGGCAAGTGTCTTAAAGGCTGAGCCATCTCACCAGCCCAGCAGCCATGTTTTCTAATAGGACCTGTAGTGGATTCATTCAGCTTCACCAATGGTTTATTACATTCATCTCATATGCTAAATGCCATTGCCTTTTTTGTCTCAGTAGTTCATATATATTTTAAATTCTAGTAGAGTATTAACACATTTTATGTGTTTGAATATATTTTGTAATATTTTGATGTTGGGCTAACACTAAAGTGTATATGCTGTCAGTATTTTTCTGACCAAATATGAATCTCTTGAATCTGGGTTTATGACTATCACTGGGCACTAAATTTCTTGCTGCTTTTCTATAACTTTGCGTACTCTCTGTAGATCATGCTCAGCAGCCAGCTTCTCTGCTTGACTTCTCTTCAGTAATTAAATTTAGCATTTTTTTTTTTTTGGGTTTTCGAGGTAGGGTCTCGCTCTAGCCCAGGCTGACCTGGAATTCACTATGTTGTCTCAGGGTGTCCTTGAACTCACGGCAATCCTCCTACCTCTGCCTCCCAAGTGCTGGGATTAAAGGTGTGTGCCACCACACCCGGCTAAATTTAGCATTTCTGCTGAAAAATTTGTTGGCCTTTTATGTTCATTTGTGTTTTCTCATATGTAAAACGTAAGGCATCCACATATTTTAATTTTTTTAGAGTACCATTTTATAGGCTGGGTTTGGCAGTTATATGGTGGGAATGGTTCATTTTCATATTCAATCTTCAATATTAATCTAATATATTAATCATATGTGTTAAATATGAATTTATGTTTGTCAGATACATCACTGTACTGAGAAGCTATCTTAGAAGTCATTTATAAAGATCTAATTTTGTCGTTTTTGCTTAAAATGTCAGAGTAGGTTATTGTGTGTGTGTGTGTTGTGTGCGCACATGTGCACGTACATGCACATGTATGCAGTTCCATGTAGGAGGACAATCTTAGGCATCATTTCCAGGAATGCTGTCCACTTGCTTTACACAGGGTAACTCACTGAGGCAAGATTGGCTGGCCAGGGAGCCCCTGGATCCATACATGAAAACTGGGTATTGATCTGAGTGAGGTCTTTATGCTGTTAGGGGAGCACTGTAACTGACTCAGCTATCTCCTCAGCTCCAGTCTAGGCTACTTTTAAAAAACTGCATTTCAGACCCAGAGATTGTATCTTTAAGGGTAGATTTAAGCAATTACATAGAAAAATAAGTTGGGCTAATTACCCTTAAATTTAGTAAATCTTTTGCTTATAAGAGAGCAGAACAATTTAAATGGAAGTAGATCTCATGTCTTTTCTTGAATTTTAGTTGGGAATCTTTATTATATTTGAGTGACTTTTGATATAGTTGTTCAAGAAAGTGTTTCTCAAAACACCAAATCACATACCTGTCTTCCAAGGATGCCCTGTCTACACCTCAGTGTTCATTAATCTCGGTTACTGCACAGAGCACTGGAGTTCTTTGTAATAAATTACAACTATCTAACTACATCTTGCTACTTGTAAATGTCATGAGTGGTCATTCTTTAAAATATTTATGATTTAGATATAAGCAGTCACTGAAGCCCAGGCATTATCTTCATTTGTGGGTTTATATGGAATTGCAGTGTATGAACTATTAATTTTCTATGTCCTTGTCCTTTGTTGAGATTCTGATTTGACCCTCACTTGTGTGGTGTGTATGTATGATTGGACAGTTTTAAGTATTAATTAGACTGTCTTCAAATCTCATTTGCTATTTCATTCTTTACCTTACTTTACATCAATGACTTGATACAGTATACTGCATTACAATATAATACATATATGTATACAGTCTATACAATGTTTTGACATGGTATCAAGTCAAGGAATGGTAACTGTGCTTTCTATTTAACTTTTAGTCATCTTTAATTACTATTGTTTTGAATAGAACTTAAACTAATAGTATATAACTCAACTGATTAAAATGTTAATGTGTGAATGAAATGTTCTACTTCAAAATAAATGGAAATTTAGAATGGTATAGTTTAGAAAATAGCAAAAATAATCTGTATAGTATAGGAACTGTACAATACTGTTTAAAGTTTCCTACATGCCTACAAAAGTTGTACTCTGATTTAAATGATTAAGTAGGTCAAAAGGAAAGTCAGTTTAATTTAGAATCCAACTGACAATATTACTTAGTCACTCATCACTTAGTACACAAATCATTCTTTCTCCAATTCTAAGGAGTCTTTCACCCTTTGGAATATCCATATATGTGTTTTGTGTTAGAGTTATTTGTTTCCATGGTCTGCTCTGTTTTGAGTCCTTCAGCTCTGAGCTTGTTGAGATGAACCAGACATTTTTGCTTTTGTTAAAACCTGCCCAGCTCATCTATCAGATACATTTGAAGATGAGATGGGAGATTTTTATCAAAGGATATGAAAACGTTTTTGCTCGGAACTTTATTAAATAGATTGAATATAGTACATTCTTGCAGCTGTATACTTTGCATGTCTGCCAGGAAATATTTATTTGATAGAAGAATGCAAATTTGATTATTTTGTTGATGTTTCAACTCTAAGAAGTTATCAAGAAATGAACACTAGTTCTACCCTTGCTTTGTTTTGGGGAATTTTCCCAAAATAAGGAATTTAGATTTAAACTAACTTTTTAAGTTGTTTTTTTCACTGTTAATGACAAAGAGAACTTTCAGTGTAAATAACACATGATATAACATTTTGGATATATCACCCCACATTTGTTTACTAGTGTGCTTGTATATTGTTGAGAGTTTCTTTTTAAGAGTGATATGTCATGATGCCTACATGATAATTTCAAATGAAAATGCTTTATTCTGATCAAGCATAAAAATAAATTATTCTTATGTCAGTATTATGTAAAAATGCTATCATTTGTAGAAAACGTAATGTATTTTATTAATCTTCTTTTAATAGATCTCATGAAATGCTTTAAATAAGTTTGTTAAAAATTAGGATTTTCATTTTATATTTTTATAAAAAAGCTTATATGGTCTCTTTATGTATCACTTTAAATATTACAGAGCAGTCAGACATTATTTACGGTGTTATAACTAACAGGAACTGATAAGATCATTTATGTATCTTTCCTGGGCGTGCTTGTAATCCCAGCACTCGGAAGGTTGGTGCAGGAGATTCAAACAGAAAGACTGATTCATTTTAACAAATACCTTCAAACAATATAAGAAGCTCATTCTGGATTTTTCACTATATAAACAGTGCCCCCTTCATGATTACTGTCACAACAGAGTATCTGGTAGACAATAGATTAGGTTGTTTATAGAAATAAAGATGTCTGTTTTGCATTATGATGTGACATCTCTTGCTTTCTGTATGAGAAAGTTTTCCTTGGGAATGGTATGAAGGCTGGGTACCCATGTGTGCTTCCTAAATTACGTGGTGTCATCTGAACTATTAATTTGATCCATCTCCTACTTCTTTTTGCTATTTCCTTTTCCAGCCTACTGATCAATACATTAGGCATAATTGAGTGTACATTTCATTACTAAAAGACTCATTATCTGTATTGCTAAAAATTATAATCAAAATAGATAAAGAAATTTTGGAGAGAATATACATATCTCTGAGTAACAGCTAATTTATTTTAGCCAAACATGATTCTTAACTCTATATTTTAGCTGTTTTTCAAATGGTATTTTAAAAACATATTTATTTTGTTATGTTCATATGCTTTTATTATGGGTTATGTACTATTTAAGGTTTAAATTATGTGCAAGTGTATTTAATAAAATTGGGATTGTAATAACGAACATTTATTAAGTGAACATTGAGTTCTTTACATGACTTTATCATTTTAGCTTTATATGAACTGTGAAGAAACCATGTTTTTTAGTTCCATTATGTAAAATCAGGAAACTGAGGCTTAGGTAAAACTGATAATTTTCCTTTTATTATACAATTAAGAAGGGAGATACAGTTTTAATTTGAATCTTGGATTTTTACTTTAAAATAATTTAATTATGTTACACAGACACTCACATAAATAAATAAAAATTTGAAAAATATATTAAGAAAATAGTAATACTTTTTTTTTAACTTGGGTATAACATTTTTTGAGTCATGACATTTTAATTATCATGCCTTTTTTTCCATAACTTTATCTTGCCATCTAAAATCTCCAGACACTATTAGGCTGGTGTAAATGTATTAATTAGGATGAGTGCTTCCTTCATCAGCAACATGGTTCCAATAATCAATTATGTCTTGTATGTCCTGCTGTAATAAGTTTACTAAATAGGATGAAAACTTTCTTAGGAATAGAAAACTGGCCCACTAGCATTTAATGACAGTGACCGTAATGTCCCTTAAACTAGCGCAAACCAACAATTTTGAATGTTTGTCTACTGTGGCTGGCACTATTCATATGTGGCTCCTAAACACTTCAATAGTTGCTAGCCTGAAATGAGGTGTGCTTTAAGTTTGATGTTAAAAACTTAGTTTTTTAAAAATAAAAGCTTTGAACTAGTCTTGGTGGTACATATCTCTAAGCCCAGTACCTGGGAGTTTGAGGTAGAAGGGTCACACTTGAAGCCAAAATGTTCTATATAGGAAAATCCTATGTCAAAAAACAAAACAAATAAACAAAAAATAAACAGTATATTCCCCAGCTAACATAAAAAAGCAGAACACAAGTAAAATTATCAAAAAATTTCCTTTTAGTTTTTCTACTTGTCTTCCACTTCACAAATAGTTCTGTTTTATTAGCCACTTTAAAACTCTAGTGAACTTCTTTACTAGAATGATTTCATTTTAAGTAAGTATTGGCATGTGAGCAATTCTTTTTTTATTGCTAATACTTTGGATTACATAGTGTGCCTGGTCTTACCGTTTGGTGGTAATTCCACGTTTGGTGTGTATTTGCCTTGGTTCTCTAGTTCACAGTGCTTTGTGAGTTGTGACTGGTGTGTCTTCAGGCAAGCTTTACCTGTAGTAATGCTTCAAACTGTTGTTGCCAATGGGACACCTTCGAGGGGTTTGTATTTGCTTCTGTTGGTGTTTGGTGCTTGCTAACAGCCAGTATTACTTTTAGGATAAGTTTCTGTCTTGGACCACAACTTGATGTGGACAGTTCCATAATTATGCATCCTCATTTCCTTTTCTGGTTGACAAATATCACTGAGAGAAAGGTCCATAAAGGCTTTGGGAAGTTACATTTCTTTCAAATCTACATTGCAGTGGCCTATAACCCATTTTCTATCACCACACTTTTCTTCAATGCTGAAACTTCTTGGTATTCTGCATAAGAACCAGTTTCCCACCAAGTGTGTATACTTGCATGCACACACACAAGCATGCACAGGCACTCATTCTGAAACCTTTGTCAGGTCATATGAATGCATATAGACATGCTTCTCAGAACTAAACTTACTATATGGGAGCTCTTACTTTAACGTAGCATGAACTTTCTTAGAGTTGGCATTAGTTTATTTAATTGATAAAAACTGTTTACATATATTTTTAAAGTTAATAAATATTTAGTATCTTATATGTACAAGAAGATAGATTCCATTGATCTCTAGTTACTAAGGTGGATCAAGTTAGGTAATTTTCTTCTCATTAGGGTTCAGACTGAGAGCTTCAGATTTTCACGGCACAGCTTTTCCTTGAATGTCTGTCTTCTTGATGCACTGTGAAGCTGCGGATTGAACAAAAGGATTCATATCTGCAAGGATTCTGCGAGTAAACCTACTCTGAAGCCCTCCTTTCCCAGGTAGCATGTATTTGTTGAGGAATCTCCGTGGAGTTGATGGTGTATTCTCTTCGCTAACTTGGGGAGGAAATTTAGCTCTCAGAGACACCTGGAGGCTTAGCCTGAATTATGTACCTTTAGCGAGGTGAGCTGACACATTGAACTGAGAAGAGACATTGTAGCTAATAAACGATGGCCTCTTTTCTTTCTAATTAACGAGTGTGCCTTTCCTCGCATTATTGGTGCAAAGATAGATTGTTATCCAGTAAAACACTCGCTTTTCAGTGCCTTGTTGAGTCTCAGTGTATTTCACATGTGGGTAACCTAGGAAGATTAACCAGTTACGTGAACAGAAAATAAGGATTGGGTAGATTTTTTTTTTTAGTTTATTATAGCACTCAGAGCTATTCTAAAAATATTTATTTCTGCTGTGACGAGTGGTTTTAAGATATCTTTTCATAATTTTAAAACAATATTTTATTCTTTGTTTTGTAAAGCAGTGTTTCAAGGGCCTTTGTCTTCTTTCAGAACATGTTTGTTATCTCAAATTCCTTGATAATTATCTCTACCTCCAATGCCTTTTCTGGGTTCCAGACCTATAAATACTACTGTCTATATTTATTTCCACTTGAAATGTCTTGAAATCATGCCTACTTTGGGGGAATTTCTGTAACTGTCCTTTTCTCTGTCATGTGTACCCCAAAGTTCTTCTGAGTAAACACCTCTCATTTGCATGCCTGCTTAGACATGTTGTCCATTTACCAATTATTACTTTAGAAAGTTGAGCTTATGGAGTGATTATTATTAGACACTGTGGGAAAAATGCATCCTGTTGCTCTGTTGCAAGCAGAGTGATTACAGATAATAACATGCATTTCAAAATAGATAAATTTTTGAATGTGTTGCCAAATGATTGAGATGATAGATATGTTAATTATCTTGGTTCAATCACTGCTCTTTGTTTAAAGTATGGAAATGTCACATTATATCTTTAAAATTTGTTCACTATATTTATTAAGTAAAATGAAAACAAAAACAAAGCCATGGTAGAACTACGTACAACCTACTACTATGAATTTTCATAGGTTATAATAGTATCTCAAATTACAATGATTGATATAGCTTTAAAATTATAGCTTTCCCCACTAATCCAGTAAGCACTGATTGTGTGTGAGCATGATGGAATAGTCAGTCTGAAGTATGACTAGCACACCTTACAGTAAGAATCCAAATCTAGTCGCTGCATTCTTTGAATTTCCCTTTGTTTTTTTAGAATGTTCTAATTTTGAGATAGTATTTTCCAGAGTTAGAAGAATCTTAGTCTGCATGTTTGTTCAGATCATGTGCTACCAGCTTAGTTGAATATTGGACAAAGTGCATTTGATTTCTCTGAGTCTTAATTTACTTTATATAAATAGATACAATTAAAATTTTTAAAAAATATATATTTATTGTCCATAATGAGTTACATTATTTAGTGGGCAAACAATGCGTTGTTATCCCGAATTCCCCAATTCCCCCCATCCCCATCCCTGATCAGTTGGATATCCTCCTCCATGGGCTGTCTGTATTAGTCCTTGTGGCAAGGGATCCTGTATATCTTAGTGTTCAGCCCGGTCTTCCTGGCCCAAGTGTGTTGTTACTGATGGGTGCCATGCCTCTGGACAGTCACCACGGCTCTTAATGAAAGGCTTCTTGTGGAGTAAAATTATATATAACATATTGTAAATTGTGTCACTGGTAATAATTTTCATTGTCTTTTTTGTGAAGTAGTTTAGAATTTAAAGATCAAAGCTGACCGAAATTTCATTTGAGAAATTCAGTGTTTACGAAAGGGAAAATGGTTGTGTTCATTTATTATTTTAATTCATTTATGTTCTGAATAGCCTTGATCTTTTGTAGATGTCCACTGATAATTAAAATACTCATAACATCTGATATTTTTACTTTTTTGCCATCTTTTCATTTAAATCCCACCAGGTTGAGTAGTCAGATAGAAAATATACCTCTTTGTAAAAAATAGTATATATTTCATGAGTACACTTTAAAAATAATGAGTTTTATATGATTTTATTTCTAATACCTATTTTTCTATGACTTTTAAAAAATAAAATTTATTTTGTGAACTCATAAGTACATTTGACTATATTTTCTACTTGATCTTAAATACATTAAGTATAATAATAAAAACAATTTGAAATTTCAGGTAATTTGCCATTTCTACAATAGATTTATATCATTTTCTTAGTAAGGATGATTCATTAGGACTTTTTAATTTGTCCTGGAAAGCATTTCAGCTGACATTAAACCAGGGGTACAACTACAGAGCATATATTTATCTCATAATTTCTTTTATCATAGCATGAAGAAGTGAATTATTGAAAAGATAAAAATAAATGTGTTTGCTTTCTGTCAGAGTCCATATCCACAGCCAACCTTGATAGAAGACCAGAATGATTTAGACAAGTTTGCTTTGGAGATTCATAACATATGCTTGCTGGACAGAATTGAGTTATCTCTGCTCTGGAGAGTAAGTTATTGTAGCAGGAGCTGACAGAGATGAAGATAACTGAGGGAAATTCAATTACCTTTTAGTGTTTTCTTTCTAATAGGATTCTTAATGTGAAAAAGATCCTTCGATGATGCACTGGTTACTCCTGAGATTTGCGTTGATACCTGTTTTCCGAAGACAACTTTTAGTTCTAGACTTTCATTAAGTATAAAATAGGTAGTTTACTGTTAAGAGTAGATTTGATTGAAAAGTCTATTTTAAAAAGTACTTGCCAACATTGGTAATTTATATAATAACAGTTTACTTCTTTGTGGTTTTCTTTAACAAAGCACATAGTATTTTGAATAAAGTTATTTATGATGGTAGAGTTTTTTCCTCCCTTTCAATTGACCTTTCTGGAAATATATTGTAGCTTCTCACTGTTATGATTTTGTTTCTCTTGTCAGTTATCCTGTGCTGGTTCTTGGTAGTCTTATTTAATAACTGTTAGAATCCTCAGACTTTAGTTTTCGTTCTTGTGTTTGCATTCTACCAGACTTTTTAAAAATTTATTTTTTTAAGCTAGTGGTGTCTTTGTTTTCTTTTCCCCTTTACTTTCAGTATCCTGCAGTCTGCCTTTTCTTTTCCTCACTAATCTCAGAAGAAATGCATTCAAATGTCTGTCTTCATTGTCATTAATGACTACTAGCTGCACTGTTCACTGATTCTTTGTCTTCCTCTGCTTCCATTTGCAGTATTTGAAGATGGCTTCTCTTTTGAAGTCTTTTTGTGCATGTTTGTTTGACTTTTACTTAGGGTTTTGTTACTCAGTGTTTTTCTTTTTAAGTTTTTCTGCCTCCTTTTTTAAATCTCTTTCTAAAAATTATATCTTACACAAATACTTCTTTTTTACTTTTATGTCCTGTTTAAGTGGCTTCATTGAATGTTAGCAATAAATAAAATTTATAGATATAAAACATTAAATATTTTTAAAAATTTAATTTACTTGAATTCTCTAGTTAATTTAAAATAAAAGACAGAATTAAAGAAGGTGCACAAATAAAGTAGTCTCTGACCTCTTCTATGCCTTCTGCCTTCTCCCCTTACAGAAAACCATTGTTACTTTTTGTTAGTCCATCGAGGGTTTCTTTATGCATTTACTGTGTATGAATGATAGCATATGACCATTAATGGTCTATATATGACTTTTAGAGATTATTATTTCTAAAGGCAACGCCTTTTTCCTTGAACTTCTTTATTTTTATATTTTATTTATTTGCTAGAAGTGGGGTGGATATGAATGAGAATGAATATGGGCATTCCAGGGCCTCCATCCATTGCAAACAAATCCCAGATGCATATACTACTTTGTGCATCTGGCTTTACATGGGTACCGGGGAATTGAAACGGGTCATTAGGCTTTGCAGGCAAGGGCCTTGGATACTCAGCCATCTTTCCAGCTCCAAGGTTATTTTTTAAATGTGTGTGGAGGCCAGAGGTTCACATCAGGTGGTTTTCTATTTATTGTTCACTGATTCAGCTAGGAGCAGCCAGCAAATGCTAGGAGTTCTTTTGTCTCTGCCTCCCCAGTGCTGGGCTTATGCATGTCTTACCTCTGTGCCCTGTGGTTTTGGATTGCATTTATTTTTACATGTAATCTTAAAAATTTAACAGGTTTTGGCAGTGATATTATTCTTGTCTCATGGAAGAATTATAAAATTATACTTTAAAGTATATGCTCAAGAATAGAGTTTGTAGAGTGGTGATTTTTTTTTAAATGTTCTGTTTTCTTGTCTTTGTAACCTCTAGTTATTACTTTTATTTGTGCTTGAACCTCTTTGAGAATCTGACCTTGAGAATTTCACACAAATCTAACCATAAACTTTTATTGTAATTTCCAGAGTTATGGATTTTTGCTCAAGAGTATCTTGTGGAAAAGCCTCTGGTGTGCACGCATCACTTCTCTTATCACAGATGGGTAGGGGAAGTAGTTAGAGGCTGACCTTTTGTCACTGTCATTTTTTTGTTATAGACACTGTGTTTTCAAATCTGGGTCATATTGTTCTTCCATATTTATAACTGCTTGCAATCATGTAAAATATATATTGAGATTACTGGTGTTTACCTAGGGAAATATATTTTCTTGAGTAATACAATCTATTTCTTACTCTAATTTCAATACCTAGTGTAGACTTGTTATATAGAAAGCTCATAATAAAACATAGCTGTATAATTCTAGAATGTTAGGATTAGTAAGCATTTGCATATTTAATTACTATAAATTTGAGATTTTAAATATTTTCTTTGAGGTGCTGGATTCTTTTTTAAAAATTTATTTGCGGGAGGGGGTATGAATGGGCGCTCCAGGCCTGTTGCCACTGCAAATGAACTCCAGACACTACGCCACTCTGTGGATCTGGATTAACGTGGGTGCTAGGGAATCAAATTTATGTGGGTACTAGGGAGTCAAACTCCAGTCATCCCTGGCTTTGCAGGTAAGTGCCTTAACCGCTGAGCCATCTCTACAGACCAAGATTCTTTAATAGTAAGAAAATGTTTTGCTTTAATTACCCGCTGCTTATGTCCATGTAGAAACAGAAAATAAGAATAGTGTGTTTACTTGCTATTGCTACTTGAATGCTACTGTTTTTCTTTCTTTTTTTTAAACTTATTTATTGTCAATAATTAGATAAATTGTATGAGTTAATGTTGTGGTGGTACCCCCATTTCTCTCCTCCCTGTCCCAAACCACTGGGGTCTCTCCTTGGTGGACATACTAATCAGTCCATGGGGTGTGTGGCTATGAATTGCACAAGAGGTAGCCAGTTTTTCCCCACCCTTTTGTGTGTTATTGTTGGGGCAATGACTCTGTATATTCTCCCCCACCATGGCTCTTAAAATCTTTCCGCCCCCTCTTCTGCTCAGTTCCTTGAGTCATGGTGGGTGTTTTAAGTCTGCTTTATTGTTCAGAAATTAAGTATCTCTGGACTTCTGCTTTGTGTTGGGCATCGATGGTGTCTGTCTCCATTGTCCTTTCATGGGTTATCTGACTTGCTGTGGAGGTAGGTCTGTTGTTTATCTCACCACTTTCTCATAGGTTTCTTTTGGGTCCTATATGACAGGTTACGGGTGTTTCATTTCCTGCCTGGATGTTAGCTATCATCCCAGGGCTTGTTGTTAGAATTGGGTTGTCCACGGTTCTCGCTGCCTTCTGAAAAATACAAACCAAATCTCCATGGGAGAGTGAGATCAGTATAGGTTAAATGAGACAAACATTGCTGATTTAGCAAGATTCTAATGGGTGTAGCCTTTCTGTAGATCTCTGGTAGTGGTAGTTTACCCTTGGAGCCTGAGTTCTTGGTCACCGTAAGATTTTGCCATGGATCCTACTTAAGGGTCCCTTGCCACTTATTAGATCTCTTAGCTAATCAGTAAACCATTGATTACCTACCTAGGCTTAGTGCCACTATTGCTCAGATGAGCACTTCTTGGCTTGCTGGTCTCTTCCATATAGCAATGTGCTCAGCATTCTCATGACATCAGTCAGTAATGTATATCAATGGCCTCCGCTTTCTCCAAATATCATTGACCAATTTCCCCTGGCAGCTCTTGTAGTGCCTTCCAGCACTGGGAGCTGTTTACCATTCTGGATCTAGCAGGATCTCCCAGTGTTGTGTGATAACACTCTGTGGTATCTTCAGCAATAGGATCTTACCTTTAGCCTGGGGTGGGTATTCAAGAGCTTTGACATCAGCCTGTCTTGTTGTGGGGACCTTGTGGGTGTCTTTGATTAACAGCTCAGTGTGGGAGGTAACCAATGACTTGGAGAGGGAGTTGCAGGCCTGAGCAATTTTTCTTGGGGTTAGGATTCCTCCAACTCTATTCATGGCCCTTCTTACCAGGCAATGCCCACAGCTTCCTCAAGTGCTTAACTGTATGAAAGTAAGGATTTTATGGCATCTATTCATTATTGGTTTAGTTTATTATATAAGTCCCCCACCCTCTAATGTTTCCCCCTCCCCCAACTCCTTCCATCCCCTTTGATAGTCTTTCAATTCACTTGTCAAGTTTGCTTAGTGTTTAAGCTTAACCTGGTTAGGAACTGAATATGAGGGAGAATATGTGGCATTTGTCTCTCTGTTTTTGTGTGAGTTTGCTAAGTATGATTTGCTCCAAGTCCGTCCACTTTTCTTCAAATTTCATTATGTCATTTTTCCTTTCAGCTGAGTAGAATTCCATAGCATAAGGCAAAATAATTTAAATCCTTATGCAGATTAATTTCTGAATTTATAATTTGCTGGTTGAAATATTGAGCTTAGATTATTACACTTAGATTTTTCCATAGGTTAAATGAAGAAAAGTTCTCTAACTATGTAGTAACCTTCTTCTCTTTTTGTGAACATCTTTAAAGGTTTTTATACTATGAGACTTAAGAGCATTAGGTAAAAATAGTTATTTGCATATGAGATGTAAAATTGCTAATGGAATTTCAGAATGTGTGATACAAAACATAATTTTGAAACGATAGATACTAAGCTCTTGTCCTGGTGTGTTGTACTGAATAAGATTCATTAGTTCGTCCTATTGTTGAGTTCAATAGATGCCAGTAGTTTAGCGCCAAATATGAGGCTTGAATTTAGTGTAGCCCGAAATTTATATCATAGAACATCAGTGATGCTTATTGAAATTCCATCAATTTTTTTATCAAATGTTCTTTATAAATTTTCTCATCAATCACACTTTTTATTATTTATATGTATGTTGTACATTTTGACTGATTGTATATGTTTTTCCTATGTGCAACTTGACATTGGTAGAATGCAAATGAACTATGTAGATTGAGTTGAGTGGGCGTAGGCCTTTCCTTTTCTTTCTTTTGTAGGTGTAGAAGTGATTAAGTGGCATCGGAATGCAGAAAAAGGCTAGTAAGACTTAGTGGTAGACATCTCCTAGAACTCAGTGTCAACCTCCTGCACAGGAACTGGTCTCCTGGCTCTGCTGCTTCTTGCCCTTGTCTTCTGGCCATGCTTCCAGGCCCACTTCAGCTCTCCTCCAATGAGAGCGCCACATGTTTTTTTTTTAATTTTTTTTCCTGGAGTCCATGTTCACCTGCTTCTAGTCTTAGAGAAGATTATTGGGTCTGTCTTTTCTCCAGCTTCATTTGATTGATGATAGTTTAGTATCTTTACATTCCTTTAGAGAACTTTTCATCCCAATTTACTATGTATATTTTTGCTTCCACATAGCTTGACTGTGCACTCATATTATTTCCTAGTGTATTTCCAAATCCAGGTGTATGTGGTCTGGAATGCAGTCTTCCCAGAGATTCTTCCAGGATGTCTTACCTTGTCCCACTTTCCACTTAGCCTTTATAAATGTTCACAGATGGGGCTCACTACATTTTCTACTCTAAGTTGCCTATAAGTAATTTTATTTTTGCACAGCTTATATACATACTTGTACAGGCCATGTGTATTACATAAACATAGAAAACCACCATTACTTTTAGAGCTCTTTATGAAGAAAAGGGGCTATCATTAACAGGGTAAAAAAAAAAAAAGACTTCTTGGAAGTAACTAAGAAGTCTTCCTGCTTTGAAGATAGTGTACTTTTGTAGCAGGATCAGGTTGTTCTAAATAGCATCAGTTCTCATTTATTTTTTAAATGTTTTTAATTGGCATATGCTCATTCTATATAATATGAATTTTATAAAGACAGTTTCATAAAATTATATTATTTTCTTTGACCATGCTCATCCCATCTTCTGCTGACTTCCCCTCCCCTGCCATTAGTCCCCTTCATTCCAGTGTGGTTTTATGTCTTTGTTAAAACTAGGACCCACAAATGAGAAGAGATGTGAGTCTTATTTCATTTAAGATGATCCTGAGTTGTGTTTGTTTTCCTGAAAATGTCATTGTTTGTTTTTATTTATGGCCAAATCAAACTTTCATATATATGTGTGCCACCTTTTCTTCCTTCCTCTTTATAATTCCATATCTTGACTATTTTGAATAGTGCTGCAATAATCAATTGTCACACATCTCTGTGATATATGGATTTGTTGTCCTTCATGGATATACCCAGAAGTGGTAGATAGCTAGGTCATAAATATAGCAGTATAGCAATATTTAGGTGGAAATACAAATTCAGTTTACATGCTGTATATTAAATGATGTATATAAACTTTTGAAGCATACAATCTCCTTGATGAGAGAAATGAATAAAATACATAAAGTATCCATGGAAAGTACAAGCATGTATCAGGATATTTTAAAAAGGAGGGCTCTGATAATGGTGTGTGTGTGTGTGTGTGTGTGTGTGTGTGTGTGTGTGTGTGTGTGTGTGTGTGTGATAGTGGGGTGAGTAGTGCATTTGAGTCATGGGCTAGCTGTGCAGATCATGCACCTGTTGTCCTGTACAGTGCTGTTCCCTACCCATGGCTAACTAATTTCTCTCATTTTTATCTTTGCTTCTTAAAACTCTCCCTTTATTTCTCTCTTGATCTCTCTGTCCTTTTCTTTTACTTATAATGCTATTTTGTTTTATTCTTAATATCTGAAGTGAACTCTTACTGGTGAATAACTGCTTATCCTTTAACTTCAGATCTGAAGTTCTTTCTCTTTCTCCCTCTAACATGCTGTATGCATGCTTTTCTGAGCAGTTTTACTATAAGTAGTTTAGATTATAAGGAAGGAATTTTTTCACTCAGTTATATTGAGGTTCTGGAAGGAAGGGACTGTTCACCATGTGTTCTGATCCTACAGCAAATATAAGATGCTGTCACTACATTCAGGCATTGCTCTACTCATATAGGTTCTATTCTCACTTGCTCATCATGGGGGTGGGCTCACTACATAATCTACTTCTTAGTAGAATATGAATAGCATAGAATGAATGTTTCAGAGCCACATTTTGAACTCATATTACCAGGCTCTTTTTTTTGAGCTCTTAACTAAACAATATTATAGCTTTTATCAAGTTGAAGTTGAATTTTTTGTTTTTATGCTCAATATTTTAAACAAACATTATTTTGCCATTTAAATACGAGTTATCTATGTTTACTAGGGTTTTAAATTTTTTAACCATGAAACCGTACTAATTTAAGTAAATGACTTCAGTTCTACATGTTCTTTTAAAAATTACATTATGATTTTAAATTTATTCCTATCTATAGTATACATTCTGCCAATTTTATTGAGCACACATACTCACTAAATTTTACTTTACTCAAAAATTCATGATATATTTCAAACTGTCAAAGGCTTAAGAATTTTGGATTTTTAAGTCATTTACAGGTACTTTAAGGAAGTAATAAACTAATAAAAACAATACTATGTTTAGAGTTGATAAGTGCCAACTTTAGCCTGCATGGTGTTGGCCTTGTTTCATAAACATTACATTTAGCATTTTTAAAATAATAATAAATTATTAGAAACTTAAAAGATTAGGACCTATATTAATCTTTAAATCCTTTAAAATAATTGAGGACTGCAGTTTGTAGAGATAAGACCCCAACACATTGCCTTTAGTCCATTAGAACAAGAAGAAATGGGAGAGATACTTTGATAAGTGTTCTGCCTGTGTTAACCTTGAATGCTATTATGGGGTGACTGGCGAGGGGGTGGGTCTATATCTGTTTCATTGGCTTAGACTTTTTCATGCTGAGAGAAATCAATACTTTGAGGCATTGCATGACAGAAAAATCACTTCAGAATTAAAGGTGGCTGTCACACACCGTCATTGGTTGACTTTTGTTTGCTGGTGAGGTTTTGAAGCTTTCATTTTTCTAAGTCTTTTTCCAGAGTCTATGGTTTCTGTAGATAGCATTTGAACAAAATCAGACTTGGGTCTGAGCTGAGGGATCAAGTATACAGACCTCCAGGAATGAAACACAGAGAGACTTCTTCATTGTCATACTTGAGGCCATGTCCCTCTGAGATAGTTTCCAGTGAGACAAGGAGTTCTTAGTGGACGTGGATTTTGGGACAAATTGAGTAGTACTTTTAAAGGTGTTTGGCTGACGTGGAACATACCTAGCTAAAAATGCAATACTTTGCTTCTAGCAGTTAACATGAAGAAGGTAAAATTGTGTTTCCTATTTCATTCCTTTAATATATGAACAGCATCCCACTATAAATCAGGACAAACTAGAAAGTAACTGGGCAAATAGGCAGCACTTTTTATTTCCTAACTCATCATGCTGATTTCTGTTTAAAGGCAAGTATTTTTTTAAATTTTTGCATTTGAAACACAAAACGAGTGAACTCAATTCACATATATTGTTAATTGTATTACAGCACTAAATTAGGAAAAGGCTTGTTATTTTTTGATCTTGAACATTTTATGTGTTTTGTTTTTATTTAATAATAATATTCAAACAGTGAAGATGTGTTTATTACCAGTTTGTCATAAAAATGGTATTCTAGAAGCATAGCTCTAGAAACCTTGTACCTCTGACATCAATAATTCACATAAATTTCTTGATGCTGACAGATATTTTTATAAGTCTTGCTTCCTTTATAATCAGAATTCCTTTCTGTCCCATTACGTTAACTGCAGTTCTAAGTGATAGAGAATAACCTGGTGGCCTTTTCCCCTCTCGTGTTGCTTTTTTTTTTTTTTAACACTACCAAGCATACAGCAGTTTTTGACTTCTGTAAATTAATACATAAAGGATGTGTTTTGATGTGGCATTTTCCTTTCAGCATCACATTTATGAAGTTAATTTTAAAAATATTTTTGTGTCATTTTATTGCTGTACACAGTCCATCATGAACACATCATGTTTTCTAGTATCTTTTACTGTTTGATGGTTTGATTTCATTGTTGAGCTGTAATGAATAATGCTGCCTTCAACATTTTATATATTTGGGACATGGTTACATATTGACTCTTGATTGTAAAATGTTCATATTTTGAATTCTAATGGATACTGCCATATTTTTTTTTTTTTTAACCAAAGCTTGGCCCACTTCCAAGTTTCCTGTATATGGCATTTGTGGTATAGTTTTTAGCAAAGCTGCCTTCCAAGTTCAGTGCATAGCTGCTCCCATGACTCTGCATTGTTTTCATCACTTAGCAATGATCTTTACTTTGTCATCTAGTAATTCTTTTATTTTGGGTTGTTTACTTATTTACTCATTTATGTGCGTGTGCACACAAGTGAGTTCAGAAGTGCTAGTGCACAAGGATGCAAAGGCCAAAGAAAGACATCAGAGTCCTCTTATTTTGCTTTTTTAGACTTATTTCCCTGTAAGTAAACCTAGGACTTGCCATTTTTTGGTGATCAGTGAGCCCCAGTAGACCTCCTGTCTCTGCTCCTGTACACCCCAGTAAAGATCATACTCATGTGCAGCCAGCCCTGCCTGGGTTTTTATGCTAGGGCTAGGTCCTCATGCTTGTCTAGCAAGCACTCAACCCCTTATTTTTGATTTTTTTTAAAAAATAAATTCATCAGTCTTCTTTGCTGCTTGTTATTATCTCCTTTTTACTTCTGGGAAGTAATTATTGCTCTCTCTCTCTCTCTCTCTCTCTCTCTAGATTCCTTCTTAGTATCTATCTTTTCATTATTTACATGGAGAAGATATATATATATATATATATATATATATATATATATATATATATATATATATATATATATATTCTTTTTGGTTCATGACTTCTGTCTTTGATAGAGTTTCCCTACTTTACTCAGTACCTGCCTTGCCTGTTCATTGTTTTAAACCTTCTTAAATAGTCAGTCATAGTGGATTACACTTGCTAACCCAGCACTATGGAGGTAGTAGAGGCAGGAGGATCGGAGTTAAAAACTGGCCTTGGCTATATAGTAAATAACTTTGAGACTGGCCTGTGTTCCATGTGACTATCTCAGAAAACAAAACAAGCTGAGAATCCTTTTAAAATAACCTTTCATGTACCTATTTTCAGTACATTGTTGAGTTTTAGCAAGATATATAAGTATGTCACCTTGATACTCAAAACACAGAAAACTAGCATTCTAGAACATTCCCTTTTGATTCATTATGGTCAGAGCCTCTCAGTATACTCATGTCTAATTCTAGACATCTCTGAAATATATGAAAAGTAGAAGGCTACTAGATTTTTCTGTTAATTCTTGATGCTTTGCCTGTTATAAAATGACATATAATGGAAACATGAAGTGTGTATTATAATGAATTCTTCTGGTCAGTAATTTGTCTGTCTAACTGTATATATTATATTGCAGCTTGTTTATTTTATGCTGACTAGTCACTTTATCCTTTCATCTACATACAGATACTAGGTTGTTTCCAGTGTGGAGCTTTTATGACTCAATGTTCCCCAGACATTTTCATGCATTGTTTATGTGGAAATAAATCCTTTAATCACTGTGGGGACACTTGTCAGAGTGGGATTGCTAGGTATCATTGTAAATACAGTATATTATATTTAACCTTGCAAGAAGCTATTAAACTATTTTTGGTGGGAGGGCTGTGCAGGGGGTTGAACCCTGACCCTCACGAATGCTAGGCTGCCCTAATGCTAACTTCCCTAACATGTATGGAGCTATAGCCCTGGCTGAGATGACTGTTTTCTAGTGTATTTGTAGATTTTACACTTCAGCCAGCTGGGTAACTATGGGAAGTTCAGTTCTTCTGTATCCTTATCAATGCTTTGAATACTTGACTTTTTGTAGATATCTCTTATAGTTTATTGTAATTTTTAAAATTTGCATTTCCCTGTTACACATCTTCTCATATGCTTATACACCTTTTTATGCACATGTATATGTGAATGGGGTGCAGGCATGTACACAAATATTTGTGGGTGTGTCTGCATTGTTTGGGTCTATATGCACATGTTTGCATGTGGAGGCCAGAGGTTCACGTTGAGTGTCTTCCTAAGTTGCTCTCCACTTTATTTTTCAAGCTAACTAACTGGTCAGTGAGCACCAAGTGTCTACCACTCCAGTGCTGGGAATACAGAGTTATGGTACCACCTTTGACTTCTGTGAGAGTACTTGAGATCTGAACTTAGGTCCTCATGCTTGCCCGGCAACCACTTCACTCACTGATCCATTTCCCCAGCACTTGTATATTGTGTATCTGTTAAGATGAATTTGTATGTCATTCTTGATTGTGTTGTCTGATTGAGTTGTGCGAGTTATCCATATACCCTATAATATATTCATTTCTCAGCTGTGTATATACATATATAAATGAATATTTCCCCCAATTTTCAGTTTTTCCTTTCATATTATAAATTGGCTTTTAAAGAGCAAATATTGTAAATCTTGATGAATGTTCAGTGTGTCTGTCTTTTATCTTGTGATTTTCTTTTATGGCATCCACACTAAGAACACTGCTTATCTCATGGTCATCAAGAGTGATTCTTTCTTTTGGATATACATAGTTTTAATTTTTATATCTATGTTTTTGATTTGTTTTGAATCAAGCACTGTTTTTGAACTGTGAGATAAAAAAGATAAGATTCTGGGGCTGAGAAGATAGCTCAGTTGGTACAGTGATGCTTGCTCTGCAGCATGAGGACCTGAGCATGGCACCCAGGACCCATGTAAACAAACAAACAACTAAACACTGGGTGTGGTCATCTCTGACCTGGGGAGTGAATATAGGCGTAACCTGAGGGCTTTCCAACCAGTATAGCCTATTTTGAGAGCCCTAGGCACTAGACAGACTTTATCTCACAAAAGGTGGATGGCACCTGAGGAAAGACCAGAGGACAACCTGAGGTGTCTTTCCTCAGGTGCCATCTACCTTTTGGATTTTTGCTTTGATAGGTTGTGATTAGTCACCATGTCTGTCACCATCACCTAGGAGCTGCTCGTCAGGCTAGCAGAAAGAGCAGTATTCATGTTACCACTTCACCTGCAATTTCTCCTGCACCCAGGCAGATGTGGTAGAGGTGGCAAGTCTCGTGGTGGGCCTTCAACTATTTTCTTGGCTTACTGATGGATCTTGGTTCTTCTCTGTTTTCTCTGCCACTTGTAAAATAAAACAGATTCTCCAACCAAGAGCACAGCAACTTGCGTTAAAGGGAGTATGCTAAGTTATTTGAGAGCATTTTGGTGTGCAAGCCCACTCTTCTTCTCCAGAGAATAGTGGGGGCTTCTTTCTGAAGAATTAATTTCCTGACCATGGTTTTCAGTACCAGACATGAGTTGTCACTCACGGAACAGTCCTCATCTCAAATCAGAGAACAGTTTGTTTCCCACTGAGGCTGTGTGCCACTATCACACAAGTGTGTATTTCTTGTCCAGCTGGGTAATTTCATAGTCTGCAGGATCAATTACTTATTCATGTTGTTTGTGTCATTCTCCAGCAGGCTCCCTTAGGGTTCTCCAGCACTTTGAGGGCTTGGATATGTAATTTTTAATTTTGTCACTTTTGTCAACAAAGCAGCTGGTTATTTTTATGAATTTTTAATATAAAATTATTCATTTTAAAATATAATTATATCCAGTTTTCTTTTTCCCTCTTTCTTTGAGGTTAAGATGTTTCATTTTCAGCTGGGCGTGGTGGTGCAGCCTTTAATCCCAGCACTGGGGAGGCAGAGGTAGGAGGATTGCTGGGAGTTCAAGGCCATCCTGAGACTATATTGTGAATTCCAGGTCAGCCTGGATGAGAGCGAGACCCTACCTCGAAAAAAAAATGAAAAATTAAGAAAAGTTTCATTTTCAGTACACATTTATGTCATTGGTTTCTATACTCTACTTTCCAAATATACTTAAGGCTGTATGTTTTTCTATTATTTATTTATATTTCCATATTTTCTTTATTAAATCCCCAATAATGATTTAGGTATCTTTATCAGTAGTCAAACATGGTTAAATTATTTAGTTTACAAGATGATTATTTCATTTGTCATTCAGCTTTTTTTTCTTAAATATATATTTATTGTCCATAATGAGTTACATTATTCAGTGGGCAAACAATGAGTTTTATCCCCAATTCCCCAATGCCCCCCTCCCCATCCCCAATCAGCTGGATATCATCCGTGGGCCATCTGGATCAGTCCTTGTGTCAGGGGACCCTGGATAGCCTAGTACTCAACCCGGTCCTCCTGTCCCCAGTGTGTTGATACTGAAGGATGCCATGCTTCTGGATAGTCTCCCCCAACACGGCTCTTACAATCTTTCTGCCCCCTCTTCCGCATAGGTCCCTGAGTCGTGGTGGATGAGTATTAAGGTCATTCAGCTTTTTTTGTACTCATGTCTTGATAGTACATTACCTATTCTGTATAACACTTGAGGTAGAAAATTAGTGGTAATGTGAAGGAAGAAACTCTTTGTAAAATAAGATTGAATTAATTTTAAAAATCTGTCCTTTATTTTAAATGGCATAAATGACATTTTAGGTAGGGTCTCTGTGGGTATTTTCATTCCAAACAGCCTTGTGCATTCTCACATGTGCTCTCTCTCTCTCTCTCTCTCTCTCTCTCTCTCTCTCTCTCTCTCTCTCTCTCTCTCTCTCTCTCTCTCTCTCTCTCTCTCTCTCTCTCTCTCTCTCTCGACTATGGGTACCACAAAAACATTTCTCATCTGTACCTGACTTTGAATGATAGAAGTGATAATAATAAGAACATCTTAGATTTACACTATCAAGATAGTTTTTAAGAATGGATGCAAGTTCATTATATCTTTCAGATTCATTCTTATTTGGCTTCCTTTTATCATGTTTTAAGGTCAAATGTGACTCTAATGTTCCACAAGGAGACAGAGATTGATAATCAGGAAAGAATAGTCCTTTAATGTGATTTATATCTATAGATTTTATGTCAGATATGAAAAGTTGCTGTTCAAATTGTAAAGGAGGATCCATTAAGGAACACTTTAAACCATTTTACTATTTAGCTTACCTCAAGCCCTTCTTTTTTAGAATCATGCTTTTTCAGCAAACTTTAATAACCTCATAAGTATTTTGAAAATATAATAGTGTAAACTTAAGTTATTCTACTATTAATAAGATATGGAGCTAATCTCTTTAGGAGGGAATTATTGAGTACTTTTAGTAATATTTAATATGTAGGCATGAGCTATTGCATGGGAATGCAGAAACCATTAATTTTCTGAATTCCACCAATAATGTGAATGCCCTCTTAACGGGTAAAATTAGAAAGAGGCAGATTACAAATACAGTCGGGGATAAAGGTTACAAAGATGTGCCTGTCTTGTGCTGCTCCTCCAGTATATATTTGGTCTAGATATGAGGATAACCTATTGGATGCTTCTTAGCTCTTGAATGAATGTCTTAAGATCCACAAACCAGTGACATTTTGTTAAAATGAAATGATTCATTAATTGTCTTTATTTCAACTACCTCCCCTTCAGATATTTTGGAATATTTTTTCTTCTTTTGTTTCTTCAAGTCATGCTTTCACAAAACTACTTTCTTGTGGTTTCCTTGGCTTAGTCTTCTGGTACTCTGGAACTACTATGTGGCATCCACATTTGACTTTTTCTTATCTAGGTATGTCTTACTTGCTCCACCTCTGCATTGACATAATAATATATTTATTTAGGTTTCTTTAGCAGCAGTTAGTTGTCAAGATGGTTATTTCTTTTCTTTGCACGTTCAGATACTCTGGTACTCAGGTTGTGGTGTTTTTACACTGCTGACTTTATACGTAAAGTGGGAGAGCAGAGAAATTCTCCGCAATAGCTGGGTGAAGGGATCTCACTGAGCTTTTCTCAGTTCCTTTCTGTGTCTTTCCAGAAGATGTCCACTGTCTCTGAATGGGAGATTTGTAGAGCTAATGTAATCCTCTTGTTTTGTTTTAAATTTAAACAGGGCATGTACACAGAAATGGGAGAATGAAGGAGTTGCTCACCACTATCAGAAGATGTTAGCAATTATATCTTAAAATTTTCTATTATTAAATGAAGCCTTTAATTGTTATACCATAGCATATTTTATATATTGAAAGATATTTGCTTCCCTATATATGTGCATATCCATCATATGCTCCTCCAGTTTTCTTTTAGTGTGAGGAACAGAACTCCCAATCAGATTTAAATACAATAATTAATGTGCTAATAAAAAGTCTAAATAAGAGTCCTTAGGATTTAATTGATCAGAAATTTCATGATTCAATGAAAAATAAACAATATTTTTGTATAATTGCTGTTGACTTTTTGCTTTACCTTTGGGCCAACTTCCTTCTTAATAGAGCTGTTGGTACTCTTGGAGGTGTGTATTTGTTCTTTTATATTGAGAATAAGAAGTGATCTGTCCACTAAAAGTCTGAACTTTCCATGTCACAAGCGGTCACATCACATGAACTTTCCTTAGCCAGTTTGTCAGCATGGATGTTTGATTGTTAGGGCCCCAGGATTTGTGGCAGCATTTATTCAAGGAGGAGAGGCACACTGCCACAAAATATGTCATATACATGAGAGAGCAGCATTTCTTCCAGTTTCACATTATCAGTGTGTGTGGGTTATACCTGTGTGTGTGTGCGCGCGCTCTCTCGCATGCGTGCATGTTCGTGTGTGCGCATGCACCCAAATTTGGGAGGTGAAGCCATGAGTCCAGTAGACTCTATAAATGACCAAATATACATAAGTGCTTATGTTCTTTGTTTTAAGCAATTTACTCACTAAAGCATCATAAACATGAGAGCATAAATAACTAAATTCTAGTGGAAAATAAGTATTTTTAAAAATAGCATTGTATCCAATAATTGCTAAACAAACAAAAAAACCAGGATATTTTGGCAAAATTATCTAAGATAGTCCTTTTCTACCTTATTGGACATTAAGCCCCTGGAGAAGATAAAAATTCAGACACTCATTTCATAGGTTTGAGGTGAGACTTGAGTCTTTGTTTTCAACCTCACATGTAATTCTAGTTTTGCCAGGTACATTTTGCATAGCTAGATTTTAAGTGGCTACATTCTATATTTTCTAAAAATGTTGAGGAGTAGCACTGTTTACTATTTTAAACTATTTATGTCTTTTTTTTTCCAGTGGCCTCATAATTGTCTCCTCCCTGTCTGTCTTTGTCACATTACAATCTACTCTTCAGCAGCTTTGGGGATTATTTTGACAAATACATTGGTCCTTTATCCCCCATCCCTGCTGAAAACTTTTTCAATTTCACATTTGAATAAAGTCTAAACTTCTCAGCATGGTTATGTATAGCACAAAAGATTTTCCTGCTTGTGTTTCCAAATTCCTATTACTGTTTCTTCTACTGGGTATGTATGGAGTCCTTTGCAACCTCACTTCATGCCGGCTACATGGCTGGCTACTTCTCATTGTTCAGATTTCTGTTTGAATCTTAATGCCTGCATATATCTTACATTTGATTTTAGGGAAGTAAATTAGTCACCTTGTTTAATGAGTGATTCAAAACTAATATTTAAAAGTTTTGGCTTGATTTAAGAGTCTTTCATGGTACACTTTTAGTTTTCTTAATCCATATTTTTACAGCATTAATCACTTTATCTTTTTTTTTCCTTCTCAAGTCACTGTGCGCCCAGTATTCTGCAGACAAACGAGATGAGGAGAAGATGTGTGATCATTTGATAAGAGCAGCTAAGTATCGAGACCATGTGACAGCTACTCAACTAATCCAGAAAATTATCAACATCCTCACAGACAAGCATGGTGCCTGGGGGAATTCTGGAGTGAGGTAAAGGGATGCTTTCAGGATTTGGCCCCTCATTTTCTGTAGATAGCCTGGGTTTGAATAAATGGCTTTGGATATGATTAAGGCCAGGTGAAGAGCAGAATGAGTTATTTTTGAATTTAAAGGTAAGGGCAAGGAGAAAATTCAATGGGAACCTTTAGAGATTTTTTCAGTTCCCTTAACACATTCTAAAGAGAATTTGTTCATCTCTCTTAGCTCTCTTGAAATGAATTGGTACAACATTCAGTTAACATGAACAATGTTATTCTCTGTACTTTATCTAATCTTTACAGTTACAATTCTATTTTAAAAACTTTACACTTTGAGTTTGTAGTACATAAATTTGAAAGCACAATAATAGTTTTCTTAAAACATGTTGCAAATTGCTGAACTATAATAAAATTTATTCAAAGTCTTCTTAAAATTGTATTCAGTATATTTGGCTCCATTTAAGATAACTAAACTGAACATTTTTTTAATTCTTAATCTTTAGAAGCAAAATGAAAAAATTACCTTTTGGGATTAAGGAAATTAGATAAATTATAAAATTTATTCTCCTTGTAATATTTTATGCTGCCCATTTTAGAAGCATACTTTGAAAAAGGTTTTTTATTCTTCTATAAAAATTTGTCATAATTCCTGATTTATTTTTTAAAATATTTATTTGAGAGAGAGAGCAAGAGAGGGATGGAAGAAGAGGAGTATGGGCATGCCAAGGCCTCTGGCCACTGCTAATGAACTCCAGACACATGTGTCAATTTGTGTCTGGCTTTATGTGGGTACTGGGGACTTGAACTCAGGTTGTCAGGCTTGCAAGGAATGTCTTTAACCATGAGCCATCTCTCCAGCTCCTAATTCCTCATTTCTCTATACTGTTTCTAGGAGATGCAGAAAAAAGCAGAAAGTTTTAAGTTATTCATTATGCAAAGGAAATTTGTCATAACAGCTTTTATGTTTTATTCAATTTGTTTGTCTCACAGAAAATTCCAGTATAGAAATATTCCTGTAAATATAAATAATTTGCATACTTTGAAAGTTAAACTTAAAAATTTGAATTAAAGCCATTTAAAATGGTTTTAATACTTTTCACTAATATATTTCATGACTACAAAGAATATTTGCTTATAGCAATGACATTTCTGATCTATAACTTTTAGTTTCAAGTTTTAGAGGCCCACTGTTTGAGTGCAAAACAAACCAGAACAATAATAGATTCTAATTTGTTTGTTTTAGTCCTATTCCATTTGATGGTTGTCAGCTCAGTGATCTTTGCCATCTTACAACATCTACAAGCTACATTATGTAGGAATGTGTGTGCGCAGGTTTTATTGATGTCTTTACCATTTGTGATTCTCCTGTGCTATGTGTTTGATGAGGTCGTGTTGATATCAGGTGCTGAATCAATTAGGATATTACTTTGATGTATTGTGAATGCACATAGTAGGATTTGTAGGTGGTTTTTAATATTTTTCTCTGAAAGTAGTTTTGAATTCTTAAAATGAAAGAAACTTTTGGTAACTTATACCAGGTATTTCATGAGTTGAAATCAAATTGTTTTCCATTGCTAACTATTCATTTGTATGGCACAGCATCCCTGAACTTTCATAGTGAAAACATTTCAGAAATGGTCTTGCCATCTTAGAAAGATAAATGGACTATGGAATGTATTTATTTGAAATAATTAGTG